>VUYV01000341.1:120861-205353 GCA_008711295.1 Anarhynchus alexandrinus
TCCCAAGTCCGGTGGACGTCTCACACTGTCACACTCCAGGATACCCAACCCAAACCGAACGGATAACCGGCCTATACTCACGCGTCCCTGCGTCTTCGTTCGGAGCTTCGTGCACAAAGATTACAGGGTTTGCCGGCTTTCTTTTGCTTGTTGCCGAATTTAGGGTTCGTCGGTAGAGGATGTGGTGCGATAGCTCCCAGCCAGGGCCGCTGAATTTCAGCGGGGCGCCCCCCCGTATGGGGCTTCTCACCAGATTTCCTCTCTCCGAGTCACGGCACCAAAATTGTTATAAGTTAGTCTCACAAATTGAGGCGAGGAGATGGAGCCAATTAAATTTGAAGTATTTATTAGCAAGCGGCAGCAAGCAAAACAGCGCTGGGCGGCCTGGGAGTCTCACTCCGCCGACGGCGCACACCTGGGTTTCAAAAGTCTTTGGTTTTTATACCCTTCTTCTTCCGGTATAAGCGTTTCTCTTAGTGGTGTACTCTGCGTCTGCACGGTTTGTTGCTAGGGGGTCGTCCTCGTTCTTCCTTTGCTTCTTGGTGGTCGCAGAGATGAAGGCCCCATGTCTTCCTCATATCACGTACTCCTCGTCTTCATGAGCCCCCCCTTCCCCTCCTCCAAGTCTTTTTACAATTTATTATGTTAGCATAACTTGACCTTGCGACTTGGCCTTGCTTGCTTAGCAGAATGTTGGCTATCTTGCCCCATCCTGCCAAGCAGCTGCCTTTCATGAAACAATGTAACAATGTGAGTTTTTAGTTTTGGTGAACAAACAATACTGAGTTTGTCACAACACTGATGGTGTTTTTTATACTTGGTCAAGAAACATCAGCAAAAGAGGCAAAGAAAAACATGACTCTTACAGAAGCAATTGATATTCCTGGAACAAATTCACCAGTGATAAATGAATCTTGGCTGGAACAGCTGCCTGGTAAAACACAACCCCACTGCCACAGGCAACAGAACAGTTCTGTTGCGGGGAATTTGACTTAATTTATTGCCAATTAACAAACTTGTAATTACTGATTCTAGCATTGAAAAATAAAGAAGATGAAAGATCACTTCTGGAAAACACACCAACTTCCCTCTGGACAACTGTCCTCCCAGCTTCCTGGCCTCAGTCCCTTGGGTGAGGTGATGGGCAGTATGAGGTTGGGCACAGTGTGTTGTGATTGCTCCTCTATATTTCTGTCTTCACTCCTCTGGCATGGGCTCCTCCACTGTTTGCAGACCCCTTGGAGGTGTACCTGCCCTGTGTCTTCTTTTGTGCGTCCGTCCCTGCGTGGGTGTCTCTCTTCTCTAGTCCTGCTCAGGCAACTTCTCTTGTGCCTCCTTTTTCTCCAGCATCCTCCTGCCTTCATGTCTCTTCTGCCCTGGCACCTCTTCCCTCCGCTCTGGTGCCTCTTTTTCCCTGTCTTTTTGGTTTCTCACTTACAGAGGATGACTGTTCTTTCTATTTTTTTTTTCTTTTACATTCGAGGCTGGAGTTGGAGTATATATATACCCTACATGATAAGACATGCTGAGGAGCATATGTTGAAGGAGAATAGTGTATAAGGCAGAATGTGAAGCACAAGTATTTTAGAATGCAGCATAATATGAATTCACTGAAATTTGTTGTGTGAATGTTTTTTTCTATGCTATGCATAAAATGGAACATGTAACTCGAGCTCAAAGCATATTTATTACACAGAATTGAAACACCTCCAGGTACACAAATCTCTGTGTGACTAGTTTATTTTTGTATTGTATCATTATAAATTCTGAAGCTAAATAAAGGCAATGAAATAGATGAGTTAATTGATTTCATAGGGCACTTCTGATAATTATTAACTGTGGTTTAAAGTCTTCCTCTTTATTGCTTTCCTTTACAGACACTTAAGCAATCATTATCCTCTGAGAACGGGAGTTTTTTTGGTTTTATGTGCCGAAAACTTTTGTTCCTAGGATAAGATAAAAAAAGGCAAAACCAAAAGGGGTGCAGATGGTCTCCTTCCTCCAACCAAGTCACCTCTTCATGTTTTTGTTACCTCATATACTTCACTACTGGGAAGTGTCCTGAAGTGTGTGATGTTTGCTGGTGGCCTGATAGGAGGTGTTGTTTGCTTGTGACGGTCAGCAGTAAAGTCTTCAGTTGTAGCTGAAGTTGTACCTAATCTCAGTACCACTCTTGTTGCTGTTTAACATGCTTAGGTTATGGAGCAACATTTTCAGAAATGGCTACTGATTTAGAGAAGCTGAGCTCAATGTAATGTGTAGAGCAGTGTAGAGCTGCTCAGCAGGACAAGGGTTTTTAAGACCAGATGCACCTGTTATCATTCCTAGGTAGCTTTGCAACACTGTGCTGTACTCAGATGCTCCGGTGTGCTGTTGCACTGTGTTCTGAAATAAGCCAAATGCAAACAGTGCTTCCGAAGGGCCAGTGCTTCTTAGCTTAGTTTAGGTACTTGAGTACAGCTGTTTCCTGCTAGTATCTCTTGATCAAGGCATACAGTAGGGAAAAGGCATCTGTAAAATGAGTTGCAAGAGCCTGACCATTGACAAATTTAAGATTTATTGAGCTAGGACATAGCTCTTAGTCTCAGAATTCAAAGTAACTTACAATGAACACACTGTCTTCATCACTGTTTCTACAGAGCATACTGTTGGTTTCTCTGCAGCTCCTCACTTAGCCACTGACACAAATAGTACTCGGGAAGAAGAGCACAGCTTACCACCTAGAGCTGTTATGAACATCCTGTTCTCACATAAAGAGAGATACATTTCTGCACAGGTCACTGCTGCAGTTGAGTACAATGTATGGATACTATGCCTAGGAGGAAGTGTCATTTGCCCTTACAAATTCATCTTGAAGTGCTTTTTAGTTAGCACTTAGAAGAAAGAGTAAGAATGGAGGCTGGGGGAAGTGTGCAAAAGCACTGAACTCTGGCTTAGCTGTGTTAACATTTCACATAGTGATAACATTTCTGCAGAGTTTAGCAGGGCCAAGGTTAAGCAAACACAAAAGTCTTATGAAAGGAGTTTCTGTAGCAGTCCATTGTAAAATTCACACAGAGCGGTCTTAATTTATTGAACTTCTGAGGAACAAACATGCAGAAGCAATTACACCAGCTGTTTGCATAGATACATTAACCTTTCCACTTTACCTTCTGCCTATGATTTTTCTGTAGTCCAGTTGCTTTGGGTCTTTCTCATTTGCAGGCTTGCTAAAGATATTGAGACATGTCAATTCATACCTCAAAAAAAGAAAAACGATTTCTTTTTACCTCAGAATCTGTTGCTGAAGGACATTCTGGTAAGTAAAAATGCTGATTGAATCTTTGCTTTGATTAATACTTGCACTGAAGAATGCTATCTGATGAAAGTTCAGTCATACCACCCCCAATGGAGAAAAGAAAGAACCAATTAGTTATTTTGAATAGACTTCAGATGAGTATCTTTGTTTGCTTGACAAGAATTTGTCTTATTTGTTTAGTATATGATATAATCGGGCATAGACAACTTCAAACTTTTGCTTGACAGAAAAAAGCATGGTGAGGTCTTCTACGGGTAGACTTGGAGCTGCCACATATACTGGAATCAGAATTTCATTTTTAATTCTGTAATGAAATGAAAAAATATTACTTCATGTACAAATTTATTATAGGTGATCATTGAACGCTGAATCTCTGAAACATGTGAAGTACTAAGCATTCAGCTCTAATTGCTGTTCATTAAATTCAGCTATTTTTCACACAGCTTTGTTTACACAAATATGTATCTAGAAGCTATGTTAACTGATGACAGGAGGAAGTTTGGACATCCAGCAGACATACTAATGATTCAAATATACAGGAAAGGTAGCAACAATTCCTTTTATGGTGGGATCTTCAAATGGAGCATTTTAATGTTAAGACTAAAAGTAACATTACCTCTTAAGGAAAGGCAAAAAACCTGATAGTGAGAAAATGAGGGTTGTGTCAAACACTGAAGGTTTGCAGCCGACTTTTTCTTGTGTATCTGTATTCTCAGGATTCTTATTTATTAGGTGGGAATGGCACAGTATGAGACCAGTTATATTAGTCTGTCTGCCCAGCCCCCAGTGAACAGTCCAACAGCTGCAAGACCACTGTAGTATGTAGCATCGTATCTTGAACCACCATCACCACTTGTTTGCTTTAAAACGCTGCAATGTATGTTGTAATGGTGCAAAGAGCTGAAGGCAATAAAACTTATCAACTGTTCCAGGTTATGCCATTCCTGCTTGAGCATCGGACCCTCTGATGTGAATCAATTTCGCAATCATCAGGATGCAGTTTGCCTCAGGGTTGTTGACAAACTAGCTGGATGACAAACTTTGGAACTTGACATTACTGATTTTATACTTGACTGCACAAATGATTTCTGGGTCTGAAATTATGACCACATGATGTTTCTGTCTTTCATTTTATGTCCTTATGTCTTCAAACTATGGTCAGTTTTTATCAGTGAAGGTGCAATATAGCTTAAGTAACTGACCAACATTCTGATTCTTTGAGTGAATATATTAGCAAGAAATTTCAGTAAGATAATGCTTGAGCTGGGGATCAATGCAGCACATATAGCTGAAGCTTTACAGCAATCAAGTTGGCTTTTTTTGTTGTTTTGTGTTTTTTCAAGCCTCTAAATTGTTGGACTTACTTTGCAAATGTTTATGAAATGCACAGTTAAGTGTTTAGCTTCAGCTTCTTTGGGGAAAACACTAGAAACAAAACATAAAGGTATGGAAACTGCTGACTCAAATTGTGAAAATTATGCCAGTGAAGAAGAGACCTGTGCACCTCCATAAGCAAATCCCATGCTGACAATGAGGTCACTGTGTGAATAAAAGGGGGACATACATTTTTAGCACTTGTGCTTTGCTTTTAGCCTGTTTTTAGTTTTATATTTGAGTGAGGTAGTGTTGATGGCACAATGGCTCATCCATTCAAAGCTACAGGGTAGCATGTTTCACTTTTCCTTGCTTTTAGATTGTACTGGAATATGTTACTCTACAGTCCTCACACAAAAATTCAATTTGCATTTAATCTTTGCATGGGATTACAGATCTTTTGGGATACAGAATAAATCTACTTTTGCCTTATAATTCCATTCTGATGTTTGTTTGATTCTGACCAGATTATCTTTAAAAGTAAATAAGTAGTTTAAGGTGGACATTCAGTTATGCTTCTTCATTAACTTCCTGTTTGGGCCCTTGAGTTTATGCACAAATGTAACGGTACTCACTCCTGCAAGAGAAGTTATTTCAGATGGGAAATTACATACATAGAAAATTGTATTGGGTGTTGCAAATAACATAGGCACCTGGCTTATTGATACAGACAGTGTTGTAGATCAAACTGTGTAGTTGTGTGGCTGAACGTATTTTGGATACCTTTTTTTTTTGTAATGATGGTGGGTGAAGATTGACTCATATTCCTCATGTTGGTTTTGCAGATATACAACTTTCAAAGCTGTACTTTTGAAGAAATAATATGGATTGCTTTTACCTGGTTCAGTTACCCTGATGAGACAAAGAATCTCAATTTGTTCCTGTCCTGGTTTCAGCTGAGATAGAGTTAATTTTCTTTCTAATGGTTGCTGTGTTTTCAGATTTGTTATTAAAGGAGTGTCAATAATGCATATCATCTTAGTTGTTGCTAAGTGATGTTTATACTAGTCAAGGACTTTTCTTCAGCTTCTCAGAGAAGCTGAGAAGGAGCATAGGCAGAACAATAGAATGTCCAATGGAATATTCTGTCCCATAGATGTCATGCTCAGTATATAAATGGGTGTGTGTGTGGGGGGGCTAATCTGTGATCTCTGCTCAGGTCAAGCTGGGCAACCAATTCACCAAGCAGTGAGAGTGACTTGTGTCACATACATTCTTTCACTGCTACTTCTACTACTACTACTACTACTACTACTACTACTACTACTATTATTTCTCTTTTTCATTGTTGTTCTATTAAACCACCTTTTTCTCAAGCCACGAGGCTTTTTTTCCCTTTCCTGTCCTTTTCTCCCACTTTTCCCTACCCTTCTTGGGGGGAAGGAAGGGTGAGCAAGAGGCTGTGTGGTCCTAGTTGCTGGCTGGGGTTAAACCGCAACAGTCCCCTAAATTTTTCATTAACTGTTGACAAACCAAATGTGTTTGGCATATTCAGGTCTTACCTGGACAATAAGTTATAGGTGCTAAAGACAAAATAGGTAAAACCTTTTTTCTCGAGTGCTTTTGTCCTTAAGAAGAGACCAAAACTCAGAAATATAACTGGAAAACTTGAGTGGCCAATGCTTGTCCCTGAGAGAATGTTTGCAGATGCTTTTCTAAACTGAAATGAGCCAGATAGCAGTGTATAATTGCAGGAGTGGACTTCAATCTCATGTACCTGTTTGTAGGGAGAGCAATGCCTCTTGTCATCCAAAAAAGTTGACATATGAGATCTCCAAGGTCCCCACTAGAGGTACTGAAGGGGTAAACACTGCCTTAAGTGCAGACCTCTGACAGTTATAAGTTGTAGATCAAAACAGGTCACTCACACAGAAAATGCAATGTAAAGTTTAAAATAAATGAGAAGAATGCCAAATTCCTACAGAGAGGTCTTAGCCTAAATACTTCTTCCAAAGTTACTACTTGTATCATCTGTTCTCCTGAAACTAATATTTCAGAGTGCCTTGCAGGCCTTTTTCATTGTCACCTCACCTGGGAGTCTGCTGGCCTGTGCAGATGATAGTAAAATGTCAGTTAGGATTGACTTGAGGAGAGGAGTGAAAATAGGTTAAGACATACCTTTCAGAATATAAATTGCTCTAATTGCCTCTTGGCAGATGCTCTGTAAACAGAAGTCTCTTTCCACTGGAAATGGAATTTTATTAAGAAATCACTTTTTTTTGTTGTTTGTAACTCAAAAAGAAATCTTATGTCTGTCTAATTTTTATCTTCTAGATAAGATGTGTGATCAGATAAGTGATGCTGTTCTAGATGCTCATCTCAGTATTGATCCAGATGCCAAGGTTGCCTGTGGTAAGTAAAATACAGATAGAAAAACAGGTTAATGAAGTATGACAAGTAATTCATGTTGGTATAACACCCTGTGATCCAAAATTCTTGCAATAGCTGGCTGGCAGTCAACACTTCCACAGTCAGTCAAAAGGCCAGCTCTGGCACACTGACTCAGAGGAGAAGGGAAGGCAGGAAAAAAGCTGCAAAAAAAATTATCAGGAAAAAAAGGAAATATGTAGTAGTCCAGTACAAATTAAAAATCATGAAATGTAAGAAATAGATCAGGAGAAGCCAATGGTATCAGAGAAAATTATGGTTGACAGGGCTAATGATAATGAGTAATCTAAGAAAATTAGGGAAAAAGACAACTGAGGAAAGATATATGTCAAGATGCATCTCTTCATAGAGTGAGTAAAAGGTGTTAATAAAACTCAAAATCCAGAAGCCCTAAATAGATACTTATTGTGCCTTTACAGAAGCAGGGTGATGCCCTTGGTTCACAGGAAGATAAGTGCACAGTTCATTTGAATGTGATTCTGATCAAAGTGGCTTGCCTTTCTGTTAGGACTGCCCTGTATTCTACATGGATGTTGTCACTAGCAACATCACCTCTTCCATAGCCTAACAACATATCATCAGATCGGAATGAGCTGGACTGGCAAGGGGGAATGGACACAGAAAGGAAATGTGTCTAAAGAGTTCTCCGAATGCAGTCATTTTTTTCTTAGAACAAGCCATCAAGTTTATAGTTACAACACAGAGGGCTAGCTGCATGCCACAAATACAGTGATATAATATGACACTTCATTTGAAAAATCTCATGTGATTCTTGATGCATAGATGTGAGCAGTGACCAGACTTGGGGGGAGAGTTTAGCATATGTGTTAGACTTGATGAAGCATGTATTTCAGTATTGCAGGCAGTTATGCTTGCAAAACTGCTGAAAACCTGGAGATAGTAACACAGAAATGCTGCAAAAATGAAAAGGACTGAAAAATGTGTCATAAGAGATGTGAGAAACATGATCAGTTTGTCTTACCAAAAAAGAAGACTGAGATGTGACATGATTACATAGATAAATCCCTGATTTCTGTAATCTGTTGGGGAAAAAAAAACATATCAAAACTGCGACTGGAGTCAGAAAACTTGAGTATGATATTAAAGCATAAGTCTGGAAAGGTAAAGTGGTTGACCAGACACAGAGATTTCTAAAGTAATGGGCTGGAGAAGAGAAAACAGTTATGGCACTCAATACAGGGTTTACTGGGTGAAAATTGGAATTTCTGTTTAGTTGTGCAGGCCTTGCCTCAAAGTTGCAGAAAAAAAATCTCAAAGCGTTATGTAAGTACTAACTCACTGTAACACTGTATTTTACAAAACTATGAAAGGAGATGTTGAAACTAGATTCTACCTACCAGTAGAAAAATGCTTCTCTGAGTTTTTTTTGCTACTTGGGCTTTTAGGATAAACAATTTTTGCGTATGACGTTCTGAATTATTACACTGGCACTACCTCATTTCAGCAGGACAGAGCTGCTCTCTCTTTGCTCTGCCAACAAACTGGGTAGCAGTAAGGTCAAGCAAGACAATACTGGCTGCAAGTAGCATAAAGCAGAATGCAGAATAATTATTCTACTTCCTCTCTGATTAAGTGAAGCCAAATGCTTTCTTGAAAAAAGAGTCCTTCCCAGTGTGCCAAACAAATGAGAGTCAAGAGACAAAATTCGCCAATCATAAACCAAGACAGTACAAAAGGGAAGGTGGAAGTTTCTACCTACTAATGTGTTCAAAATATTTTTTCGGGGAGACTTAAACATGTAAGAAATCACCCCCCAGTAAAGAGCCCAAAACCTTATATGGTAACTTGCTCTTGGGTAGAGCAGATGGGGGTGTTACTTGGGCTCACTTATAAGTTGAAGCTATAGTGCAGCTCCTGAGCTGTGTTTTCTTTTGGTTGAAATAAATTTCAGTCAGGATGGAAAGCAGTCAAGGTAGGAAGGTGAATCTTTCTATCCTGATACTAAAAAAGGATCATCATGCTGTGAAGTCTTGCATCACCGTCAAGCTTTTCTTGGCTGTATTGGGCCTGGGAGAGCTTCTAGGGACTGTTGGTGGTGACTGCAGCCCTATTGTTCCATCTGTCTAAGCCCCAGTGCCCCAACTTTGCATTATTCCAGAGAGTCTTCCTCTTTTTGTAATGACCACACTGGAAAAGCTGAGAGCCATTCTTCTTTGCCTCACAGCTGTAATATAGGGTCTCTTCCCCCAGCACAGGATTCACAGCACCATACATGCCTTGCACACATAGGTGGCCTGCTAGGGTGTAGCAGATAGGAAGAGGGCTGCTGGTCAGTAGAGTAGGGGCACAAGACTGAGTGTGAAAATAATGGCACCAGGATACCCTGTACTGTACAAGTATCGCTACCTCAGGTTGACATGCTGTATACATTTAGGTTTACTGTATTATTATGGACTCTTACTGGGTCCACAGTGTAATTCAGAGATACCATGCCAGCTATGATGTAGCTTAATAGTTCAGTGTAGACTAATTCCTCTTGCAGACAAAGAGAGAAAGCTTGCCCTGTGTTAAAGTCTCAACTGCTTGTCTGGATTATCAAAGCTAAGCTGTGAGTTAAAGCTAGCTTGATTATCTTTATTTCATGCTGCAGTCCATAGTTGTGCAATTTTATAAAATATTCCCGCCTGGAATACTTAATCCTGAAATCAAATAAAATTATTCAAATAAGATGGTGATGATAAAAATGACAGTTGAAATTCAGTGTAGGCTAATGCAAGGAGGGAGCAATCTTATCCCCATATATAGAAAGTAAGGTTTACAGTTCACTGCAAGCATTCAGAAGAGAGATTTTGGGTTGTAATAAACACATGTTTCTGTGAACAGAGTCAGTGCTCAGTAGCAGTAAAAACCGAAGCTGACTGTTAGGGCTTGCTGGGAAAGGAATTTACATCATTAAGTCATATAAATCCATGATTGCATGTCTTGAATACTGTCTGCGATCTCTTTCTCTTTCCCCATCCCAAAAAAGCCTATAGTAAGATTGTATGGCAAGAGTAACGAATATGATCATAACCATACAGTGTCTTTCAGTGAATAGCCTCGGCCTTCCCAGTCCAGAAAAGAGAAAATTGAATGGAATATGAAATAGAGCTATACAGTTGTAGGTCATATTGATGTGGTGAATATTTTGTGATTGTTTGCTATACTTTTTAAAATAAAAGAGAAAAATTTGGAGGCCAGGTGAATGCTTGAAACAAACAACAAAATAAAATATGAAATGATTCTGCACAAAATTTGTAATGAAGTTGCATAGCTCCAGTATCCTGTAGGTGCTAAAAGTTTTCATCATTGCCAAGGGCAACTGGGTGAATTACTGTAACAAAAATCTATCAAAGACTGGTAATGCCATCTGTTAATAAATGATGTACGTTTAGCTTCAGGAAGACCCTGAGCTGAAATTGTTGGAGACCAGGGAAGAATTTGGAGAAACAGCACTATATACTTGACCTGTTCTTATAGACATTTGCTGCTGGCCACTGTGAAGATAGGATAATTGGGTTAGGTGGACTTCCCCCCATGCAGGCATTCATGTCAGCTGAAGAGAACAGTGGTTGCACACAGACCTACGTGTATGCTAAGGCTTTACACTGAGTTCCCCCTTTGACTAATCCTTTGTTCACAGAACCATCTTCAGGATCTCCCTGTGTAACTGTAAAATAGTAACAGTAAAATTCTGAAGTTTCATCTTTTTTTCTGCAGAGTGTGTAGCAAAAACTGGAATGATTTTGCTTTGTGGAGAGATCACATCCCAGGCTATAGTAGATTACCAGCAAATTGTAAGAGAGACCCTTAAGAGGATAGGGTATGATGACTCTTCTAAAGGTGAGTGAGATCCTTCATGTGTTCGTTCTTCAGTCTGTTCTGCATGTGGCCAAAGTCATGTTTTTATGGTCTTCTGGAAAATAAAATGAAATATGTCTCAAGGCCTAGGAGAAAACTGCACAGATGTTGATACGCATTTTTCAGTGCCTAGTACTGAAGGACCTATTTTAAGGTGGCATACTTATAAAAGACTTATTCTTGAAACTGCCAGGTACCTCTTGCTTCTTTGATGCAGAATAACTAGTGTTCGTACAAATGTCAGAAGGTGGTTACAGTGAAAGCTTTAACACTGATGTTCCTTGTCCTTGGGATGCATAAGCCCATGACACTTGAAGTTCACACCCAAGGGAATCCTTTATGTATTCTTAACATATTTCCCAAAGTAGCTTCCTTTCAGCAGTTGAACCTCTTACGTGGTTATTCCCCTTTAGTCTTCCCTTTTTATGCATGATATGTATCATAGAATCATAGAATGGTTTAGGTTGGAAAGGACCTTGAAGATCATTGAGTTCCAACCCCCCTGCCATAGACAGGGACATATATGGCTTTTCTCTAATTCTATTGAACCCTAGAACCTACTACAGGAAAAACTGAATACCAGTTTCTGGTAACATTTTCCACGGTCCTCTCCCAGCTTTATTACCTAAATGGTTTGAACCCTGGTCATCATAAGCAATGTAACAAGTTTTGGTGGGGCAGCTTGTAGGATTACACTTATCCTCTCAGTTTCAAGAGCTCAAGTTTGAACTAATACCACTAACTTGCCCACATCCTGAGAGTGATATAAATGTGCTGATTGTCTGCTTCTATTAGCGATGCAAAATGTAGAATAGGAAGCTTATATGCTTAGAGTTTTAAAAGTTTTAGCCAAGATAATTAGATAATCCCTAAAAGCTTCTCTAGCAATTTGTGAACTCTCAAGAATGTATGACCTAACTTTACAAAACTTCCTTCACTAGGACTGGACTATAAGACTTGCACAGTTTTAGTGGCCTTAGAACAACAGTGTAAAGAGATCAAGCATGCTGTTTCCCATGGCAAGAGTGATGATGACATTGGAGCAGGGGATCAGGTAATGGGACTTAGTTCCAGGCACTTACTTAAATTTACTTTATGCACAAGCAATTAGAATTTTGTTGGACCAGATCCCTTCCTTAAAAGCTATTGTGCAAAGTGAAAGAATTAGCAGCTAAACACTGTGCATGCTCTTAATCACCAGAAGTGCTAAAAAGTAACACGGCCTTCACTAATTTCAGTGAAAGTGGCTTTTCCCATATCCAATGGCCTTACTGGATAGAGCTACAATTAGGCTTTTCATCAGTTCGTGTTAGTTTCTGGTCTTTCAAGTCCTTTGCGTAGCCTGGTTTTACTTCTTAGGCATCAAATGCTGTGTAATTTCAATTGTCATGTGTGAGGAGAAGACTGAGAAGCCTTTATAAGCTTTATGTCTTTGCAGTGGATTCTTATGGATGCTTAAGGCAGAGTCATTCTTGGGAAGCAGACCCTGCTGTGGCTCTGATGATTGTGCATGCAGATACATAAATGTTACTGCAGGCTGGTTATATGTCAAAGTGTATTCAGTCTGCATGTTACTGGTTTCTCTTTCTAGGCTTGGGTGGTTTGAAGGTACTATGTGGCAAAGACAGGTGCAGAAATGGAGAGAGAACATGGAAACAAGTGGCTTATTCACTTATTCTGTATTTTTCAATGCAGGGTTTGATGTTTGGCTACGCCACTGATGAAACTGAGGAATGTATGCCCTTAACAGTCCTCCTGGCACACAAACTGACTGCACGCATAAAGGCTCTGGAACGGAATGGAACATGGCCCTGGGTTAGACCAGATGGTAAAACACAGGTTTGTAACATAGATGTATAAACTATAAGAGTGAGAAACAACAGAAATCATTTACCCTGTCTGCTACTAAATTAGAAATCATGTTTGTCAAAAATGGTGCTGTCATTTTCATGTTCCAAGGTGGTGTGAGTTTCATAAGGTACATTTGTATGTAGCACACAGTTAGTTTAAACTGTTCTATCAGTGTGTTAGCAGGTTTCTTCAAAATAACACTTGTATCTTGCTTCCTTTCCCCTGGAGGTTAAGAAGATTAACAAATTACTGACAATCAGCTGGGTTTTTTTCTGAATAAATGTTAGCATTCCAGAAGCATGGACTGGGATATTGCTATGGTTTCTCAGTTAAAACAGAGCTGTTCTTGATTCAAACCCCATGTATACTATATTTGATCAGTGGTCAGGGCCACTGACAGCTGTGTTGCAGCGCTGAGTGGATGAGTCACTGAGCTTGCTGTAAGTGTGATACACTTTGGCAGTATCAAAGGCAGTAAGTTCCCTGTATTTCAGGCTGTGAAACCTGCAGGAGAGGAAAGGAAAGGAAAACCCAAGACAGCAAGTTGTTTTATTCTTAATTTCTGTTGATTAGTGGGGTTGAACTGCATTGAGTTACATTGCTGCTGTTATGGCAGCGTAACATGGATTGTGTTCCTGTGTCAGCAGTGCATACAACATGTGAATAGACTGATTTCTTTATGACGTATCTATCCAGGCATTTTTGAAGGGTGGGAAAGAAAACCTATACTAAGGAATGGAGCAATGCCAGTATGTATTCGCATGTACACAAAAGCCATGCAATAGAATCATAGAATCATAGAATGGTTTAGGTTGGAAGGGACCTTGACAATCATCGAGTTCCAACCCCCTGCCATAGGCAGGGACACCACCCACTAGACCAGGTTGCCCAAGGCCGCATCCAGCCTGGCCTTAAACACCTCCAGGGATGGGGCCTCAACAACTTCTCTGGGCAACCTGTTCCAGTGCCTTACCACCCTCAAAGTGAAAAATTTCTTCCTAATGTTTAATCTAAATCTGCTCTCTTCCTGTTTAAAGCCATTCCCCCTCATTCTATCACTACATGCCCTAGTAAAAAGTCCTTCCCCAGCTCTCCTGTAGGCCCCCTTTAGGTACTGGAAGGCCGCAATAAGATCTCCCCGGAGCCTTCTCTTCGCCAGGCTGAACAGCCCCAACTCTCTCATCCTGTCCTCATAGGAGAGGTAGCAAAGAATACAGCCTATCATATGATCTACTGTTGCTCATTTTAGCAGGGTCCTCCAAAAGTTATTTTGACTTTACTTTGGTGATTCACTGTTTGAAGTTCTGTTGATATGCCAAACCATGAATGATTTTAGCATCTGCTGGTGAAATATTAGGCTTCTGTAGCTTTCTTGTTGTTATTTTGTTTCTCTGTGGCGATACATGTAATATCCTTTAGTTAACTCTTTTGGTGGTAGTACCTCAGTACTTTCTGTATTTTTTTTTCTTACAGTGAAATTAAGCATCAGCAACAATCCATCATTTTTCATCCCATTTCCCTTCATCAGTTTATTTTTTACTGCAGAAAATAACTGTAAGGTTCACTTTCAGTTTTCAAACTGGTGGTCTTGGCCTTGAGTGTTCACTGTCTTTTTTTTTTCCTTTCCAGGTCACAATGGAATACAAAGAGACTAATGGTGCAGTGGAGCCCATCCGAGTGCACACACTTGTAATTTCAGTACATCATGCCCCAGACATACCTCTAAAACAAATACAGAAGGAGCTAATGGAGAAAGTTGTTAAAGAAGTCATTCCAGAGAAGTATCTTGATGAGGGGACAATTTATCATCTCCTTCCAAGTGAAAAGTTTATAGAAGGTGGTCCTAAGGTATGGTACTTGGAAAGAGGACAGCCTATACAGACTTGGATTCTACTTTGCCACATGCTTCTAAATGTTCTCTTGAACAAAAGTGCAATGAACTGGTACACCTTTAACCAAGACAGTCTATACATTTTTAAGAAGGCTTCAGTCATTTCTGCTAGTGTTTTCCTACTGGACAGCTGGCATCTAAACTGAAGCTGTACATGCTTGGACAGCCAAATGTACAGATTCTTGGGTCTTTGTCTTGCTTCTAGAAAGTATTTTAAATGACCAAAAGCCAGCCCTTAAGTTATATGCTAAAATGCCTGACTGAAAGTATCTCTTCACTTTCACAGTAAAAGGCAAAACCAGAAATAACAACAGATCTGATCTTCTACATTCAAATTATTCAGAAAACTGAATAAATTTCAAAGGAGACCTTAATTTATCAAGTTTCAATAGTCATTAGAATTTGACACATGTTCTGCTTTCCAGGTGTTGGTAGTAGGTACGCAGGTCATTGTTGTGAAATTGTAAAAGTTTTGTTACACAAAACTGTCTAGTTTTGTATAAGGAGTGGAATGAAGGATTAGAACTACAAGGTGTGCTTATGATCACACTGGGATGCTGTAGGGATACTGCTTTCACTGAAAGATAAATGTCAGCTTTACTCCTGTATTACTTATTTGTGGATTTAAAATTAGTGGATTAATGCAGTTTATCCTCTTTCAGGATGGAGCTTCTCAATGCTCTGGAGTTCATTTATCAGTTTGCAGTCACCAGCTTTGCTAATCTGACAGAAAGGCAGTAATGCTCTGGTGGTTGAACAAGTTGGATCAGCTCATCAAGTTGTAGGAGGCAGACGAAAGTCCATGCAAGAGGGCAGGACTCCATTGTCAGGGGCTCAGGCAGGCAGGAAGAAAGAAGAGTAGTACCAAGTGGTCCTTGTGCCACTACTAAAGCATTAAGGTGAACTCAGCTAGAATTTCTCAATAATTTTGTGCTGGCAGCACTGAGCTGCAGCTTGGTGAAGCCCCTGCTTCCTCCTTAGTTTGTGTTTATAAGTGAAGCTTGTTAACCTTTCAGGTCATATGTGATCTGTTTTTGAGGAGGGCTTTTTTCTAAGTTCTTGGACTCCATTGAGTGTTACTGAGTGAAGTCATTGGCCAGTAATCAGGAGACAGTATTTCATGATTGCTGATCTGAAGGAAGCACACTTTTTGTGATGTTTACAGTTGTGCCACATTCTTATCAATCTTCAAAAGTGACTGCAGCCCAGACAGTTTAGTACATCTCTGAAAAATACTCCAGTCACGTAGATCTCATTCATTAAACAGTTGCATGTGAAGATGAACACTGTGAACTATGAGTCATATCTGTGGCAAATACAAAACAAAGCTGTACCAAATAACCTAGTACGGGTTGGGTAAAATCTTGTGTCTCATGAATGTATTCAATTGTTCGTCCTGCAGAGTGATGCTGGACTGACTGGCAGGAAGATCATTGTTGACACTTATGGAGGCTGGGGAGCCCATGGTGGAGGTGCATTCTCTGGAAAAGATCCCTCCAAAGTTGATCGTTCTGCAGCATATGCAGCTCGCTGGATTGCAAAATCTCTGGTGAAAGCTGGTCTCTGTAAAAGAGTATTAATCCAGGTAAGAGCAACTGTGAAAGTAATACACCATAACAGAAATTCTGTCTCATGTGTGGTCACCCTCTCAGAATACATACTACCATCACAGCCCCCCTCCAGTTTCAGAAAAGTATTTCTTATACTAGAATGGGGCTCCAGGAAGTTCCTCTTGGGGATGCGTGATTAAGGAGCCTTGTGAGGGAAGCCAAAGACACAGCCTGGGACAGTCCTGAAACAAGGAGTGTGTTCTTAGTAATATTCTTTCTCCAACTCTGTTGCAATCCCTGGTCTAAGTACTTCTTTGCTTCATCCTTGCTTTTACTTCCAGCAACTCTAGTGATCCTCTGCACATGCATGCATGCCCAGCACTCCAAGCTGGGCTGCACAGCACATTACAGACAGTTGTGTTAGTGTCTAGACGTAGTTGTGCAACCTGCTGTACTATATGGTCATATTAGTTGTAACTTAAACTGTTTTAAGCTGTATTTGAAATTACCTTAAGTTACCATGAGTTCTCTGTGTGTTCCTAGTATACTACAACGGTGTGAGGTGTGACTAAAAGCAAAATTCAATTGTTTTTAAGAGTTTAAAACAAGAACAACTTTCACTGGTCTTATATGCTCGGAAGAAATGCACTTCCTTCCTTCCTTGTGCGTGAATATTTGGGACCATTAAGTCTAAGAAGTCAAAAGAGGTGTTTTATTGACGCCTAGGCAGTTTCACCATTAAACATGAACCCAATGTGAATGCTAAACAATTGAGGTTTGTCTAGGCAGTTTGCAATACTAGTTTATACACATACTTATTCTGAGAAGCTGCTATGTAATAACTTTATCTCAGTACAACAAATTACTACAGTAAAAAATAGCAGTGATCTGGCTGATGTTTTGCTGCAGGGGCGTGTTTAAAACCTTTTACTTTCTCCATGGACCAGAAGAGAGGCCCACTGGATGTGGCTGTGATCAATGACATAGTGTCCAGGCACCCCAATTAGGAACAAGGCCCCTTGCTTTAGATGTTGTACGTGTGTTTGATAGCTGATTAAACTTAAAGTTCAGAGTTAGTAAATGAAAGGGGAGGCTGGGAATAAGCCAAGCACAAATAGTGATGGTTAGTAAATTGTTGATACTTTTTTTTTTTTCTGAGGGGACAGAAGACAAACTTCTGATTTCTTGGTATGCACATTTTGAGTGGCATTTTTAAACATATATATCACTGTCTTAATTCTTGAGTTAGGTGGGAATGTTGTTATTCCAGTAATTCCCAGAGACCCTCCTTAAATACCTGAGCCTAACTCTAGACAAGCAAGATATTGATTTTGTTAACAGCAAACTACGGAGATGTCAGATATTAGCAAAGAAGGTAAGATGGAAGGAGAGAGGAGGATGGAAAAGGAGAAAAGCAAATGTCCTGTGAAGTTACAGAAGGCTGGATTAAAGATTAACAAAAGGAAAAAGGTATCAAGTGGAAATGCAAAAGTGTTTTCAGCCCATTAGGGTCTGTGTTACACTAACACCTTGCCAGCCTCCACTGAGGCTGACAATTGAGCTGGCTCTGCTATGGATATTGTTTCCATGCTAACCACCTTTTCATATTGTAAGGGCAAAATGGATAATGGAGAGAACTGCAGACTATTTGGCTGTATATGATCACAAATACCATGTAAGCTTTATTTAGTGTGATATAGAATTGTCATCTTATTGGTTAATGAAAAACAGACTTAGGATGATCTCAAAATTAGCTAAAGGGAAGGTAGTAATGACTAGGGTAGTTTCTAACTAAAATCAATTCCTGGTTACTAAGAAGTATGTAGATAGAACTGAGCCATTGGACTATTACTTCTTGAAATTTGTAGAAAGCAGACACAATGAGGAAGACCAGTGAAAGCCACAGAAGCATTTGTATTGCTTAGTGACATTCAAGCAAAACATATTTTCATTCAAATACATCATGATGGAAGAAAATGAAGTGTATATTAGCCTATACTGCAGTAGGACTGTATTTTGGAAAGGGACTGAATGACAAAAGTGGATATATTTCAGGAGAACCTGTCAGTGCTGTGCTGTGCAGTGCTGTGGTGAGAAGAAGCTAATGTGATTCTTGGATTTCAGAAAGGAGCTATAGAGCTCCTCTGTCCTCCTCTGAATGAAGTGAAATTACAGGGAATACCTCTTGGGTTACTTTGTCTACTTCTGATAGATATATTTTAAAAAGTACATTGAAATATTGGATGAAGTTCCAGGGAGTGCATGGAAATAACTCACTCTGGGAAAAAAAGTCTGTGAGTTATTTAGGAACATGGAGCTTTTCCTCATCTTGTTCTAGATAATCTTTTCTCTGCCTCAGCAAAAAAAAATGAGAAATATTTGCAGATCTTAGAGTCTCCAGTCTCAAAGGCATGAAATCCTTGTGTCTAGCTGAGGCTGAAGGATGCAGAATGGCAGTATCTGAGGATGATTAGAAAGTACCTCTTTTGCTTTTAAGTAATGTCACTTAGGTCTGATATTTGACCAGGCTGAGCATTCTCTGAGGAAAACAGATAATTTTCTAACATAAAAGACAAATAGCAAAACCACATCTTCTAGCTTCCTTAATGCAGAAAAGGTGTGCATAAAATCTTCACCTGATACATAAGATAAGCCTTTCCTTTGTCTTAAGCAAAAAGTAGGAAGGATTGTTTTAACTGTGCATGGATTGTATGCATGTGTTCTACAGCTATCATATGCTATCGGTCTGAGTCATCCTCTTGCGATCTCAGTGTTTCATTATGGAACAACAGACAGATCTGAAGAAGAACTGCTTGAGATTGTGCAGAAAAACTTTGATCTACGCCTTGGAGCTATTATAAGGTTTGTGTGCTATTACTATTTACTGAAGGGAATAAGCAGTTTAATGTTAAAACTTCTGGCTCCTAACCTCATGAAAGTCGCCTTCCTTATAAATCTGTAATTGCTGTCATTTCTGCTCTTCCCTCACCCATGCACCCAGTACAACATACAAGGCCCAATTAATAACTCTGGCTACAAAATGTACTGAGTAAGTAAGACTGGTCTAAATTATACCATGTTATATCTTGCAGTAACCCTGGTAGTGTGCTATGTTGCAGTTCATTAGCCAGGTGGTAGTGTGCTTGGTAAAGTGGAATTAAAATTTAACATTAGATGTAGTTAGGATTTCCAGTCTGTTTACAGGGTGTGTAAGGCTCCCAGTCCCTGTCTTATCGGGAAGGAACCGAAATATTGGCTCTTTCTGAAAGAAGTACCAGGGTAAGTATGGTCCCCCTGTGTTTGATCTTTAGGTGGCAACAACTTGTGAGACAGCTGCCACAAGATGGAAAGGTTCTGGTGCCCTCACTTGACAAGCAATCCTATTGAAATGAGTGGGACATTATATATAGTTATATATATATAGTTATATATACTGTAATTTGCCCTTGCTCATGCACAGAAGCTGAGTGTCACCCTGCCACAACAGTATGGTGTTTGTTGTTGCTGTTCAGGGGTTATTGGCCATTAGCCCAGAAGAGAAATGAACACTCTTAAGTGACTAGCTTCTTCATGAGGTGTAAGTGTAACCTACCTTCTGCATCAGAAAAACTGAACACCAAGAGCCTGTCTTTAGTTGTCATGCAGTCTTGTGCAGCCTGTTTGAAGTCAACTAAACTTAATTAAAAAGGAATCCAGGTTTCTTAAATGGTCCCTTAAGATTTGGTAAGACAAATTTTACATGCATTTAAAAAACAGAACAAGAATAAAACTCCTGCCATGAGATGAGCTGTCTTGAAGTGAAAATTCTGTTGTGATCAGAAGTGTCATTGAGGCTACCATGCAGTCAGAAAAGAAAAGAAAACCCAAACCTACTTACATTGCCTCCTGCAGCCAACCCAGCTATATTCCTTTATGGAATCCTTCTGGACCTGAAAAAGCAGGTCTATTGGAAAAAGGTAATCTTTTCACTTAAAGAAGCACGGGAATTACCCTTTTTTTTGAGAGAAGAAAGGACTGGAGGAGAGCTCAGCACCTGTCTTTATCAGCAGTTACCCACCTACATTCCAGGGAGCTGTAATCTGACCCTAGCATTTTTCCTTCTTTTTCTCCCTTTTGTGGCTAACTTATATGATTCTTTTAGGAGGTAGAGCTTTGTGCCTATTTGTAGTAAAGCTTCCTAAAACCTAATGCTACAGGCTCATCTTCTCAGTTCTGAAGAACTTTCAAATCTCGTGGCTGATTTTCACCAAACTTGACAGGCTGGACTTCCTAAAAATTTCATTAAATATGCAACTAATGGAGAAAAACACTACCTCTTCCCTATTTTAAGGGAGCAGCCACAGTGTGAGTTCACCACTTATTAAACTCTGTGAAATTGACATGGGAGCTCAAGCCTGAGATAGACACCAACAAGAACTTGACTCCATGCACAGAGGAACCACTTTGTCACTTCGAGCAATGCAGGTTTTAAAACCTCTGTTCTAAAATGCTAGAACATACACATTTTAGCATTTTATCTCATTATTTGATGAAAATGCTTTTAATGATTCACTTCTCTTTTAAATCCAGAACTATTAATATCATTCTAGTCTTTATATTCCAGAAGAATCTTGAGCGTATTTGGCTCCGAGGGAACAAATATCAAACTGTTAGTGAATATGAAGTCTCTTTTTTTCCTTAAAAAAGGAAAGACATTTCTGACAGGCTGTATCAACATTTTGCTGGTATGGCCAGCCTTTTGCACTCCTTTTCAGAATGCTTCCTGAATATACGTGCTGAGAGTAGAGCTGACATATTTTTAATAGTCTGAGATAATGCAAGGCATTATGGCAACTTCTGTTGTTAGATAATGTTTTCCAAATGTTATCAGTTCACAAATATAATCAAAACTCTCCTTTGCCTTTGTCATTATGGCAGTTCATTGCCATCAGTAATTGGTGTGGTTCCTTGATTTGGCGTGCACAGAAATGCTGCTTTTTTAAAATATGTTAGCATAGCCCTGGAAATGGTGAAGGCAGTAAGAAGGGAAGAAAGCAGGCAAAAACATGAGCATTGTTTAGTGAATATTTTCTTGTTAAATGTTACCTCATGATTTTTAAAATCCTGTAAATGGTACTGGCTATCCATTCTAATCAACTATGCACCAAAGTACTTAATGATGTCTTACTTTTTATTTAGTCAGCACTCACATTTTGATGGCTTTTGTATTAGCATCAAGCACAAATGACTAGTAGCCATTGGAGCATTTCTTTATGTTGAAGAAAATATTACTTGAAACAAGACTTAGCTGCTGTACATCATAAATCACCCCATAAGTGTGAGAATGTGTAATCTCTTCACCATCTGAAATGGTGAATCCTGCTTCTTTCCGTACTTTGCCATTCCTCCACCAATTTTCTCTCCAGCAGGTTATGATATGAATCATCTATTTTAAATGTGCTTTCAGAGATAATTAAACAACAGATACCAAGGAGAAGAAAGCCCAAGTAGAAGAAACGTTTCAGACTTTTCATGAAATGAAAAGAAACTTCTGTGTAGATACCTGTGGCTAACCATTTAGCGCAGCTGCAATCCGCTCTATTAGGCAAGCTAAAAAGCCATAATCACGACTTGTACCTTCATTATTTATCTAGTCATAATCAGTGTTAAGCCATATTCTAAATAGTGACTTTGTGCATCCATATAAGCAGTTAAACCTCCAGTCTACTCAATCTTTGGCTGCTTCTTTTGAGATCATCATTGTCTTTCTGGCACAGTAGCATTAGAACATATTCTGTATTACACTTGCAATAACAGAAAACACATTGATGCTTGCACAGGTATAGCTGAACTTTATTCCAATTGTAATGCTTCTGCATTGTAATGCTTATAAAGCCTAACTGCATACTTAACTGCATCTCTGACACATTTGAAGAAAGCTGACTGTTTCTAGTATCTTAAAAACTGAGAAACACCAGCTCACTACCTTTCCTGCTGTAAATCTGGGCGATTGGGCAAGGAAACAACACCTAGGTTTAATTGCCTTTCTTCCAGGGATAATACTGATTATCCCTCTGATGTGTGTAAGTCATAATATACATTGGAGTGGAGCTGAGAGTAAGACTTTCTTTTCCTTTTCTTTTCATTAAGGGAGCTGGATTTGAAGAGGCCAATCTATCAAAAAACAGCATGCTATGGGCACTTTGGGAGAGAAGAATTTACGTGGGAAATACCCAAAAAGCTTGTGTATTAAGCTTTTCAAAATGTTTCATGTAATTGACAGGTGGTTTAATAATTAGATAAAGTTTCAAGCTGTTCAAGGAAAGACTGTATCTACTCTTTTTTAAATGATGTTCAGTAGTTAATAGATTCACTGAAAAGTATTTGTATTTGATTTCTAATTTTCATAGTGGCACTTTAAATGCATGCTGCTTTATCTAACCTAGTCTTCAGCTTTGTCTTTGGTAACGTGAACAATTTAGGCCTTTGGCTGCAATCAGATACTAAGCACACAGATGGTTGCGGAAGTTGAAGTCATCCCTGTTCTGCCAGGGAAGCCCACTACTGCTTACCCAGTTAACTTTGTACTGAAGTGGATGAAGTTGGTGACGTAACTACCAACAGCTCCCTGTGAGAGGCAAGCAGTAATACCACAAATTGCCATAATTCTTTGGGCTAGGACTTCCACGACTATAGCTTTAGTTATGGTCCTTCTAGTCCAAGCAAATTAGTAAAAACACCCATTTCGGAACATTGTTCATTGTAACCCTAAAAATACTTAGCTATGAGGTAGTGTTATCTGCTTGCGTTTAACATTACAGTTTTGTAGGCCTATCTGTGAAAACTGGTGAACTCCTATGTTGTAATTCTTTTACTCATTTGTAGTTACTCCTTCTCAAACTGAAATTTTCCATGTCTGCATGAATTGGAATTAGCTGTATAAAGTTTAATTAAGTTTCATTTGGCCATTTCTGCAACGTAAAAAATTTTGTAAAAAAAACCTTGGAGGACATTACCTTCCTTTGACTTCTCTGGGTGAAAGCACAAAACGGAAAAAGAGAATTTAAAATCATGTAGCTTTACTTCAAGGGCTAGAGAGGATGAAAAGGCTTGTATACAGAAAGTAGCAAATCTGGCAAGCAAATTTATCATCAAATTGTGAACTAAGGCAGAATGTTGGAATGCTGTAACTGCTGATACATAAAACCAGGGAATTTTAAGAGACAATTAAACAATATGGCTACTTGTCCCCAAGAAGGGAAAAATATAGGCTTCAGTGGTAAGTCTAATCAAATGCAAGTAGTTGAATATAACATTGGTCTCAAGCAAGTTTTAAAAAGCTGTTTCCTTTCATGTAAAGACTGTTTGATCCACTGCTCCTTTGATAGACCAGAGCTGAGGTAAGATAACCGTACAGCTATACCTGTGCCTTACCCGGCCTAGTACAGTTAACCCGATCTAGCACAGCAGTACTACAGTAAGTCTTGTGACCTACAAAAAAGGCTCTTTTTTCTTCTATTGGAAAACCAAATTCATTCCTGGAATAAAAGCTGCAATTCTTTTGTAGGCTTTTTTTTCAATTTTTTATTTAATGACAAGTTTTCCTTTTTATCGCAGGACCCTGGACCCTGTCTTTGCCTGAAACTAATCCAGTTTAGTATGCATATGGCCATGTAGGCATAAACCACGTCATTAACCTTTATTAAAATTTTTTCAAATTGGTATTGTCTAGGAAAGAGCAATGTAGCTTGCTAAAAATTTTGAAATGTCAGAATAACTTCCACTTTTAGTAATACAGGGGTACAATGTTTTAATGGCAAGGGATTGCAGAGATCACTATACAGTAAACTGACTATAATAAACTGACTTATGGAACTCTTTTGAAAGAGAGTTCAGTAAATGCGCATATAGTCTCAATTTTACAGCTGTCTCAATTACAGTAATAACAGTTTTACTGTCATGATACTTCACCCTTCCAAAGTTGAATAGTGCTTTGGTAAGAAGCTGTGATGCTTTGTTTGTCACAGGCAAAGACCATTTTGACAAAGAAAAAGTCTCTTATTAAATTTAACGTGGAAATGATTTGTTCAATCGAGGTGTCTCTGTTAGACAGCTGGAGCCTACAGGAGGCAAATTGGACTGTGGTCTGTTTCAGACAATAAGAACACATTTCTGCAACACTTCTATCACCTTGCTCTCTGGCTTCCTATAAATAAACTTTGAGATCAAAGTTACAGACCTGTTCTTCAAGGAGTTGGATAGTCTCTGTCTACAGACTACAAGCCTTTCTTTCCTCTTGTTGTTGATTTGTGTTTCAAAGTAGCCAGGAGCACCAGCTGCAGAAGAAATCCCTAATCACAGATTGGAACAGGTACAGTATACATCCAATGTCCAGAGAACCTGTCTACAAATTTTAGGAAGTTTTCTAATAACTAGTGAATTAATTTTACGTACATAGGGTAGCTAATTTGTCCTATGTAAAATACAGCAAAAGAGATATGCCTTGTTTGAAACAAGCAAACAGAGAAAAGCTACCTTTGCTAAATTTGTAGTGTCTAATCCAAAGTCAGAGACAAAACTATTGCTCCACAAAATCAGTGAAGTAATGTTTTCTGAACGATTGACATGTTTTCTTATTATCCTTCTAGAAATGAATCACTTAAACTGGAACCTCAAAAATAAAAAAGGGTGTCCAAATCAGACATAAGCATTAAGATGGCAGTTATTGCTGAAAGTTTAGCTAAATTATAATGTAGCCTACTTACTGGGATCAGTCAAAATATTTTTATTTCCAAACGTTGCAACTATTGCTTTATTAAACTTGTTAGTTCAACATCAAATGAACAGGCTCTTCTTTGAAATATGTGGTTACAATATGTTATAAAAATCTCCTGAAATATAGTGGCTTATAATCTCTGTAAGAAAAAAATTATAATTGCATATCAGAAGAAGAACACAATAGTTTATGCATTGTGTTTTGCAACTTTAGCCATATCAGGCTGTATGGATATTCAGCTAATACAAAAAAGCTACATGAATGAAAAATCTGTATCGCAGAGAATTACTTGGGTGTATCATGCACCATAACATGTAGAGGTTTTAGCAGCTGTTCTGGAAAAAAATCTTTTCGAATAGTGAATTTGGATATGCACTTCCAAAAGCTGATGATTCTTGCTGGATTGCGTGAGGCAGAATTAAACCTAAATATTTCAAAAGGGCATAGTTTAACTCAAACCTAGAGTAGCCAATTAGGGAAGAAAATTAATGAAACAGAAGTATCAGCTCAGCTCTGAAAGTACCTTTCATATCTTTCTGGTCTCAGAAGATATGAAGGGTCTCTGCATGCAAAATGAAGACATTAAGTTAAGAAAGGTCAAACCTGTTCCTCATAAAAGATCCTTTTCCTTTTCCAGTGGCCTTGTATGAATGAGTCTTTGAAGAGGAATATGCAGATGAATTATAGGACCAGGGACAATGAGCAGAACAGTATGGTATAGCAAACCTAACTAGCAGTGTTTGTTCATCCAAAATAATTCCAGCCTTTGCCTGCAAAGAATCACTGGGAAAGTCAGAAGCCAAAATGGTATTGAAGGTAGGATGCTCCTGCTGTGAATACAAAGTCTGCTGTTCTCAAAGTGGGGACAGTGATATGACTTACAACAGCAAAAGAGGTTTTCTTATAGGGATAATTGAAAGAGAAAATAGCAATTGACCTCTGGGATAGAAGGAAGTTGTCCATATAATCTGACTTTGATAAAATTTTCTTTTTTTAATAAGAGATGTAAAAACATGGGATCTCTGTACAAATCTACCAGCCTGTAAGGCTTCTTGACTTGTAAGGCATTACAGAACAGTGAGGGAAGCACAAGATGCCATGCCCTTGTAATTTACACAGTTGCATGAAGAACAGCAAGTTCTTAGTTTATGGAAGTTGATTGAGAAATACAACTTTAAAATATTTCACTCCTCATCTGTGCAGGAGAAAGAAAGCACGGTCACCTGAAATCCTACCAGTATTTGAGGATCTCAAAGTGATGGCTGCTGGCAGGGAGCAAACTGCAGTAGCAAAGAGACATGACTTTGTGAAGGAGAATCCTGGCTGGCAGCATTCTTTCTGAAACAAAACGTTTTGAGAAAGCCGTGCTTTTGGTGATCTGCTATCCCAGGGCATACAGCTTTATGTAGCAGATAGCCCTTACCGGTTAGTGATCTGCCAGTGCAAACAGATGGAGAAGTCAGCCTTACACTTAAACACACAGGTTAATGCTCTACACGGATTATAGCCAATATCAATATTCATGTACCTGCCGTGCTGTGCCACATAGGAAAGGCAACACCGCCACGTTCTCCTGCGCACTCAGGAGCAGGCGGGGGGTGCAGGAACGGGGGGGGGAACCGTGAACGGGTTACAGCCACGCTCTGTGGAAAAAGTGCACCTGCTGCCCAAGTGCCATCTCTGTAGGCCTGGGGCACCGATACAAGGCACGTCACTTCTTGGTGACTGCCAAACTGCTGAGTGTTAACAGCGGGAAAAAACCTGCTGTCTAGTGAAGGACGTCCCTTCTCCCGTCCCGTGCTCTCCCCCCCGACCACGGCCCTCCCTCGCAGCGCGCCTCCTCCACCGATCGCTTCCCGCAGGCCGCGGCGGCAGTCCATCGCAACGCGCCTCGGTAGACAGCCGGGGGGCCTGGGCCTACCCTCCCCGGCCTTCGGCTCCCGCGGCGTACAAGCCCCCGGGCCGTCCGGCTCTCCCCGCCCCGAGGCCGCCGGGGGCAGGGGCGGGGCTTCCCTCCGGGGGGGGCGGGCCCCGTCTGTCCGGTGCCCCGGCTGGCTGCGGCGGCCGGCGGCGAGGCAGGCTGGGAGAAGGCGGCACCGTGAGGTGATAAATGACGCAGCGCTCCCGGAAGCAACCGAGAGCGGAGGGAACGGCGGTTGAGGGGGCGTTATCTCGCCGCTGCGGTCGGTAGCTTGGTGGAGCCGCTCCCTCGCCCGTCGCGCTCCCCTCCCCTCGGCCGCCGTCTGCCCCCTGCTCCTCGCCCGGCCGCCGGGCAGTGCCTGCCTGGGCCATGTCGCTCTTCCAGTCCGCACTGGACTTCCTGGCGGGCCCCGGCTCCCTGGGGGCTGCCAGCCGCGATCAGAACGATTTTGTGGGGCAGACGGTGGAGATGGGCGACATGAAGCTACGCATCAAGCGGGTGATCGCAGAGGGTAAGCGCGGGCGGCGCAGGCCGCGCCCGGAGTCGGTCGGGGCGGACCCGACCCGCCGTTGCGGGGCTGGGCTGGGCTTCCCCTCCGGCCCCGTGCCTCCCGGTCCCCCTCGCCCCGTCTCCCCTTTCGTGGCTGCGGAGGCTTCCCTTTTGGCAGGCCGTGCCCCGCGAGGGTGGGGGCGAACGGGCGGCGGTGCCCGTCCGGCCGGGTCCGCGGACTTCCTGCTGCGTGGGCAGCCGGCTCCTCGAAGGGCTTGTTGCGTCCCGATTGCCGCTTTCATTAGGGGTCGTTGGTGCACTGAGTTAACGTAAGTGCCGCGGAAGGTGTTTGGCGAGGACCGAGTGTAGGAGCAGTCCTTACTGTCATTGTTAGCCCACTTTAGAAATACCCATGGAGAGCCACTGCGTTATCTGGCAACTTCTTCACTTGCTTCATGATTTAGAATACTTTTGCTGTCTAGCAGAACTCACAAAAGAGTTTATAATCTACCTAGGACCTCATGGAAATACTGGATTGCACATTTATCTTTTTAAAAATGACAATTTCTAATACTATGCCAAAGGTGCAAGTTTACCTGTGCCATTTTGGGTTGTTTGGAAAACTGTGAAATGCAGGAAAATATATTAACTATACAGAAAAAATTCAGGAGGCTGATCTCATTCTTCATATAGGCTTTGCCGGAGTGCAGGAATTAAATGTCTGGGCAGTTTTCAGTTTCGGTGAATTCTTGGGTAGGCATCTTGCCACCACCAATTGCTAGTCTGCTTTAAAAGAGGTGCTATGTTTGGTGTGTGAAAATTACTTAGAAATTAGCAGAAATTTGAATCTTGTGCTTGTGGTCAGAAGAATTACTTTGTTTCTTCAAGCAGAAGACACATTGAAAGCTTGTCTCAAAAGACTAAAATGAGAATTTGTGTGTGTTAATGTAGTTACGTACTTCGTTAACTTTGTGCAGGTGATTGATGTTATTTAGGTTAAATACACCAAAGCTCTATTCGGAGCTCATTTTCATTATTGAAGTTATTTTCTGTGGTTACTTCTTATAATTTTCTTGTATTTAAGTAGTTTTATAAATAGATTTATTGATTTTTTTCCTGAGTAGTTTTTTGTTGAAATGTTAGTGACCAGCATGGAAGAAAAATTTGATTCCTCAAGAACATCTACTTCAGTTAAACTTACAAGAATTTGCTTGTATAAAACAAAAGGACATTGGTCTTCACCACTGTTTAATCTTCTTAAGGACAAATAAGTTGTTACTTTAATACTTAAGCACTTTTGGCATATGATCTCAGACAAAACCTGGCAGTTTTTTAGGTAGTAAGTTGCACTTAAAACAGTAGTAAATGTTAAGTCCTATTCTGCCTTTGCTTACAGCAAAAGATGTGGAGTTGAGTGTGAAATGTAAATATGATGTGACTGCAAGGTGAGTGCTAAATGACCTGACTGGTGCTGCTGATACTGTGACATTCCTGACAGGAGTGACCACAGCAGTTTTCAGAGAACAACAAAGGAAAGGAGGCTACATTTGAGATATATCTGCTGTTTAGTTCTTGGTTCTGAAACAAGTTATTTCATACTTTACTTTGGCAGCAGCCTACTGTTTCCCAGGATCTGACACAGGCTTTCTAAAATGTCAGAGGAAAGATGCTGGGTTAGATCACAGCATCACAGAATGGTAGGGGTTGGAAGGGACCTCTGGAGATCATGTAGTTCAACCCCCCTGCTAAAGCAGGTTCACTTAGAGCAGGTTGGACAGGAATGCATCCACACGGGTGGAGAATCCACAACCTCTCTGGGCAGCCTGTTCCAGTGCTCTGTCACCCTTAAAGAAGTTTTTTCTCATGTTCAGATTGAACTTCCAGTGTTCCAGCTTGTTCCAGTTGCCCCCTGTCCTGTCGCTGGGCACCGCTGAAAAGTCTGGCCCCATCCTCTTGATACCTGCCCTTTAAATATTTATAAGCATTGATGAGATCCACTCTCATTCTTCTCCAGGCTAAACAGACCCAGGTCTCTCAGCCTTTCCTCATAAGAGAGGTGCTCCTTTCCCTTGATCATCTTCTTAGCCCCCTCCCTCCCCGTGGACTCTCTCCAATAGTTCCCTGTCTCTCTTGAACTGGGGAGCCCAGAACTGAACACAGTACTCCAGATGTGGCCTCACCAGGGCAGAGTAGAGGGGGGGGATAACCTCCTTTGACCTGCTGGCCATGCTCTTTTTAATGCACCCCAGTATTCCATTGGCCTTCTTGGCCACAAGGGCATATTGCTGGCTAACGGTCAACTTGTTGTCCACCAGGACTCTAAGGTCCCTCTCTGCAGAGCTGCTTTCCAGCAGGTCAACCCCTAACCTGTACCAGTGCATGGGGTTATTCCTCCCTAGGTGCAGGACCATACCCTTGTTGAATTTAAATGATGTTTTAAAGCAAATGGGGACATACTTTAAGTCTAGCGTTCTTGAGAATTTATCTGTAATTTATCTGTAACCACTGCTTTGTGTCCTCAGTATTGTGGTTTTGTTTCATGTTGTTTTCTCTGTATTTTACTAACTGAAATTGGACCTAACTGCTCGTTTTTGCTACAAATTAAGACATTCTAGCCAGCATAGCTGGGCTAAAACAACCCTTAGGGTATACTCATTATAAATATAAAATATATATCAAATATAGAAGTCCTAGCCTCTCCTGCTGTTTTCAGACTTGAATTTGTCTGTAGCATATTATTTATTTTGTTGTTGAAATTTAGTTTATCTTTGAGCTCTGAACCTGTATTTGACACCTTCTGATACATGCTTGCATAACTGGCTTTTAAGCATTCTCTTTCATGCTTATGAATACAGAATCTGTTTTTCTTTGAAATGAGTCCTTTCATGCCAAATTCCTCTCTAGAAAGTCAACTGCTACTTCTGGATTTAGATTTCAAATTCGTGGTGAACTGTGTGTGATCTACCAGCGCAGAGAGATAGACTTTTCCATAAGATAATACAGTCTACTTTGTTTTTAGTTGGTGTGAACAGAATCTGTGGATTAGCATTTCACAGTATCACATGGCAGCATAAATTCAGTTGTTCTTGCACCTTGCAACTCTTCCCAGCTCTGTAGTGTGCTGCCCATCTGTGCTGGTGCAAATACATGTTTGACCATGCTGTAAGCTGAGACACTAGCTGCACAGTTCAGTTGGATGCATTTCCCTTGGACATTTCAGTAGCTCACTGCAGTTAAGAAATTTTAGAGGAAATGGGTTGGGGCCTTTACATTTCATCCCTCCTCACCCTTTGTATGATGGTGGCTTCCAGTGTCATGGTTCTTTTTGGTGCTCCAGTTGAGTGCATAGACTGCCACGCAATTTTGCTGAAGTAAAATAGTCACTGATTGCAGACCTAATTAGTAAATATTAGTAAATGTAACTATCTGTCTTTCATGACAGAGGGCACATTAAGTCCATGGGGCCTGATGGGATGCACCCTTGAGTGCTGAGGGAGCTGGGGGAAGTCATTGCTGTGCCGCTCTCCATCTTTGAAAGGTCCTGGAGAACAAGTGAGGTGCCTGAGGACTGGAGGAAAGCCAATGTCACTCCAGTCTTCAAAAAGGGGCAAGAAGGATGACCCAGCAAACTACAGGCCAGTCAGCCTCACCTCCATCCCTGGAAAGATGATGGAACAGATTGTTCTGGGTGTCATTTCCAAGCACCTGGAAGAAAAGAAGGTTATCAGAAGTAGTCAACACGGATTCACCAAGGGGAAGTCATGTCCGACTAATCTGATAGCCTTCTATGATGGGGTGACTGCATGGGTGGATGAGGGGAGGGCAGTACATGTTGTCTACCTTGACTTCAGCAAGGCTTTTGGCACTGTCTCCCACATCATCCTCACAGGCAAGCTTAGGAAGTGTGGGTTAGATGAATGGACAGTGGGGTGGATTGAGAACTGGCTGACAGATAGAGCGCAGAGGGTTGTGGTTAGTGGTGCAGAGTCTAGTTGGAGGTGAGTAACGAGTGTACTGGGTCCAGTCCTGCTCAATATATTCATCAATGATCTGGATGAAGGGATAGAGTGTACCATCAACAAGTTTGCTGATGACACAAAACTGGGAGGATTGCTGACACGCCAGAAGGGTGTGATGCTATACAGCGTGACCTGGACAGGCTGGAGAGTTTGGCAGAGAGAAACCTCATGAAATTCAACAAGGGCAAGTGTAGGGTACCGCACCTGGGGAGAAATAACCCCATGCATCAGTACAGGTTGGGGTCTGACCTCCTGGAGAGCAGCTCTGTGGAAAGGGACCTGGGAGTCCTGGTGGACAACAGGATGACCAGGAGCCAGCAATGTGCCCTGGTGGCCAAGAAGGCCAATGGCATCCAGGGATGCATCAAGAAGAGTGTGGCCAGCAGGTTGAGGGAGGTCATCCTTCCCCTCTGCTCTGCCCTGGTGAGGCCGCATCTGAAGTACTGCGTCCAGTTCTGGGCTCCCCGGTTCAAGAAGGACAGGGGTCTGCTGGAGAGGGTCCAGCAAAAGGCTACAAAGATGATTAGGGGATTGCAGCATCTCTCTTATGAGGAAAGACTGAGGGACTTGGGTCTTTTTAGTCTAGAGAAAAGAAGACTGAGGGGGGATCTTGTCAATGCTTACAAATACTTAAAGGGAGGGTGCCAGGGGGATGGGAACAGTCTTTTTTCATTGGTGCCCAGTGATAGGACAAGAGGTAACGGGCACAAACTTGAACATAGGAAGTTCCACCTGAACATGAGGAGGAACTTCTTTACTTTGAGGGTGGCAGAGCACTGGAACAGGCTGCCCAGAGAGGTTGTCTCCCACTCTAGAGAAATTCAAAACCCACCTGGATGCCGTCCTGTGCAACTTGCTGTAGGTGACCTTGCTCTGGCGGGGGGGTTGGACTACATGATCTCCAGAGATCCCTTTCAACCCTGACCATTCTGTGATTCTTATATGGGCATAAGTCACTTCCCAGTCTAAGTATTCTGTACTTACCGCCATCACAGCAGGGGCATCTGCATACACATACTCCACCTACATGTGGTTAGAGTTCTCCAAATGCTTACTAAGATGTTTGTTTTTTCTAGGGTTAGGTGCGGGTGGATTAAACTGTCATATGCCTTGCTGTTCATGTGAACAGTATGTGCATTTTTATGTTGACTTTGTGCTTCTTCAGTTGACATCTGTGAGTGTCCTTCCCCTTTGTTCAGGAATGTCAGGATTCTTGTGTCAATCTGTGCCAGATAGTGGAGGGACTGAGGTGGTCCTTACCGATTCAATGATCGATGTAGCCTGCACATTTGACTTTGGGGGAGAGTGGGGAGAGCAAGTGACCACAGCAGGCTGAACAGTAGTTTTCAGAAATGTCTTGTTTCTTGCTCCTGAAAGCTAGCATATTTACACAGACAAACAACCTTGCAAATTTGTTTTTCAAATGCTAGACACTGCTGGCTTTCATTTTTGCCTGTGTTGGACAAAGCATCTCTTCTGATAGACCTTATGCTTGATTACCTGATAATGGTGACAGTTAAAGATGATGGACAAGTAAATATGGGGAATTTCTTGATCTCTACCTATACTGTAGAAGGAAGAGAACCTGGTCACTGGGCTGTCAGAGTATTCATTGAGAAACTGTTGATGTCAAAGAGTTAGAGAAACTCATTCCTCAATTCTGTATAGTAATGCTACTCCAATGAGAGGGTAAACTGATACAAGAATAGCATGTCCTGTGACATACAGTGTCAAGTTCCAAAATTGCAAAGGAAGTTAAATTTTTTTGAGAATTATAAATTGTACAGTTGTAATAGCTTTAGTCAAATTGAAGAGAGGCCTGTTTGCTGTGTGCTGAATTAACGTTTAATAAAATACTGGTACATGTTAGAGCACAAATGAAAGGCAGGATGGTGATTTCTTAGCTAAATAAGATGTTGACAAAACTGCTTATGTGCTTAAAAATTATGCAGTCTTTAAATATAATAATATTCTTTCTTGAATGTTTCCATTGAGCTTTTTTTTTTTTTTGGTAAAAGCAGGTAGATGTTGCATTGATGGGGTAGCAGAAACAGTTATGCAGGTCATAAAGTTAGTTCATAGGTCTTGTTGACAAAGTAAAAATAGAATGTATAAAAATAGAGAACCTCTATTCTAGAGATCCTTCTGTGAAAACAGAGAACTTCATCTTCATGGTGATCAATGGAACAAGACTGGATACTTTTCAGTTTCTTATAAGGTTGAAAGGATAAAGGGATCTTTTGCAAGTTTTGTGTTATGTGTTTTGTTAGATTTAGATAATGGTTTTAAGGGGTTTTAGAGTGTTAAAAATCAGTAAACAACTTCATAGTAGTTCCTACTGCCACTCAATGCACAATGTAATATCCCTACATATACTCCACTGCCAGTAAGAGAGACTTGAATTTTCTTCTTGAGTACTGCTGTTGTTTTGTAGGATGAATAGTAAATAGGAAATTATCAACAATTGTCCTATTTTAACTTTATTAAATTTTCTAGAACAGCGATCATACTAACAGAAAAACAATCTTTAAAAAGTTTTGAATATTTCTCTCCTGGTAAGCTAAGTGAGATAAACCAGATAGAAATGTTCCTCTATTAGTCCTTTCAATGACTTATTTTGAAACACTTCATATTTGAGTGATTCTGTTTCTTGATATCTGTGCTAAAGATAATTGCATCAGGAAAATCACATTATCACTGCTTAAAAATTACAGTTTTCGTCTTTCTCAACAACTAATTCAACTGCAGACTGATTAACAGCTGATATGCTATGTTTTTCTCTTTAATTCTTGAGTATATAATTGTTGTTCAGTGAAGTATAGGCTAAGTATAAGTATAGGCTGATTTTATGTGAAAGGGGGCAGTGGTATCTCGGTTCAACTTAAAGAATTTATATAAAACAAATCAGGGTCTTGTCAGTGGAAGGCAGTGATGGCATGGAAGGAGCAACACTTGTGCTTCAGAGCATATTGAGAAATGTGCTGCCTGCTCATGTATGCTAATTGTAACATGTTTGAGACTTGTTTGTATTACTGCTTTACCCGGGTACTCTTTGGCCTGAGAAATATGCAGCAAAAGCTGAGAATAAGTGATGAAATTAGTGTTTCAGTGTGTGTAAGGTTCTCCTTCAAGAAGAATCAGGAACTTGATATCCTTAGTACCCTAATGAGCAGATGATTGTGGTGTGCTTGCTGGCTCTTCAAATATCAGTTGTATCTCATGAAACACATTGACTTCATAATGCTCATTTCTGTATGAGGTAGCTGAGAGAAATTCCAGAAAAGAGCTTTTTCAGACAGTGCAGAGGTACTAGACAAAGCAGTGGAACTTCTGGGCCATTTCAGCATCACTTCCCTTGAAACTTTAAATAAATTCCAAGTTTATAACACACCTAGAGCTCATTTAGCTTTGTTTTTTTTTTTCTTCCAGATAATGGGTTTTCTTTCTCACTGCATTGTTTTACTTGTCCTTGTCCCTTGGTTTTGAAAGAACTACTTTGAGAATAGAAATGGATTTTTCTTCTTCCTGTGGAGGTTACAACTTTGACTTTCAGTTGCTGCACTATCAAGTCTTTAAGGCTTTTTTGGTATGGTTTAATGTTAATACTAGTCCTTTATTCCTTTTTAATAGAGAATTTTCCTCTCAGTACAACAGTATTTTGCAAATAAGGCAATAAATCTTCCTTGTGATGTGCCACTTTATCCAATTGTGCTGCCACTAGAAGGAAGTTCCAGATGGTTAGGGTAGATTTTCTGTATGCTGAAAAAAGCCAATGAAAATCAGGATTGAGATATACGGAAGCAAATTTGCTCACATCTCACTTTAAAAAAAAACGAACATATGGGTTAAAAAAGAAATATTAGTTCTGATTCCTATTTGCTTAACTATCCATGTACACTTCACAACTTTCCAATGCTTTTGTTGCTTGTTTTACATATGAGGCTGAACAATTGAGAATAAACATGGTGTATGGTTGTGTGAAAAGCAGGAAACAAGCAAGTTCTGTAGCACACATTTAACAACCATTTGTCATGTCTATTGACTTCTTACTCTTCCTTTGAGCAACAAGCATGGGCAAAAGAATAAAAGCACATAAGAGGAGAAACATGATGACAAAAAATATGCATTATTCAAACCGCTTGATCTGAGACTAAAACTTCCACCATGAAGAAAGAATCATTCCCTAGTCAGAAAGGTAGCGATATGCTACAGACTTCAATTTTTTCAGAGTTTAAAAAGCTGTCATGAATTGAAGCTATGTAGCTGAGTTGTTATAAGCTGCGTTCTGAGAAAATGAAACTTGTGTCTGTTGTTTAAGTATCAAAAAGTGCTGCTTTAGACTTCAAGGCTCCTTCAATATTATGAGTGTGAACAGGCAGTATTACAGCTCAGAGGTACAATTTTATGGTCTCTGCAACTCCTGGATTTGCAGGAGGGTGGTAATGTAAAGAAATACTGATTTTTTGGATGGATGTAATTCATAAAACTCCAGGCAGCAGAGGCACAATAAACAGTTAACAGTCAAGTTTCTGCAAACATTGTTCAGTTGATTTGCTGACAGATGTTTGGAGTTACAAAGAAGGGAGGAGAGCTCATGTGAAGTCAAAGAGAAGTTGCAACAACCTGTGATGTAAAGGATGAACTGACAGTTACTCTGCAAACCATGTGTGAGGCAGACTTCCTGGAAGTGGGAAAATAAGATGACAATCTCTAAAGAAGAACTGAAGCATCCTGACCGAGCAGTTTTACAGTTCGCATTCCCTTTGCTGTAGATGTAGAGAAGTTTTTCAACATGAAGCAGAACAGAGCTGTTTTTTAAAGCCGGTGTTTCTTTGGTAGAACAGTTCCTCTTTGCAGGGGGGCTTTGAAAGTTTCAAGGTGTTTTACCTCTCCACTTCTCAAGGTTATTGGAAAAGGTCCAGATCTTTGAGTTTGAGCCATGCTTCATTTTTGAGGCACTTTCATCTTGTTATTAGGACTTCACAATTGACACAAATGCATGACTGGGCTTCAAAAAATATGCTTATCAAGCAATCCTTAGCAACAATGATAGAGAATCCTTTCTGTTTTGATTATGGATGTTGCTTGTACTCTGGTGGAAGAGCATCTGTCTGCTTTCACGTAAGATGCACTGTAAATTGTAGTCCAGGCTAGAATTGCAGTGTTTCAATCAAGCTCTAATTGAAACATAAGCTACTCAAAATTGATGTGGAAACAAATTTGGTCAGTATTTGGGAGGGGAAGGGACAAGTCAAATCAAGTTGTTGTAAACAGGAAGTTATTCACACCATCCCTTTCTCATGACTCGTTAAGTGTGTAATGAAACAGTGCATTACAGTAGCAAGCAGTTTTATGTTGTAGTTGGTGTCCCTATTTTGATGCTTCACTAGCTGCCAAGTAGGAAAACTGTCATCTCACTGAAATGGTTTGTCTGCAAAAAATTCAGTAAAGATGGGAAAAACAGGGACAGGGTAAAAAAGAACAGTTTTAAATCCGGCTTGATTTATAGTGCAATGTATTTATTTGGTATTATGTGATGCCTAGGTTTAACTTGAGGAAGAAGGCAAATCGCTTGGTTGGAAAATAAAAGGTCTTCTAGTCTTTATAAGAGGATGATGAAATACTGACAGAACAATGCTCTTGGGCTGTGGTGCTGTAAGAGTAAGTGTAGAGTGCTCACTATTAAAGCAAATGAGGTAGGGTTACTTCCTAATGCAAAGGTAGTCATCAAATGATCTCAGTGAGGGCCAGGAAGGTGAGGCTTGTAAGCTTTCTGCTCTAGTGTGTTTCTCTGGGTCTGCTATGGGGCAAGACTGATTCCAGGACTGACTGTTGTACTTTGGCTGCTCCATTTTCATGAGTTTGTGTGGTGCTCTATGGTGAACCTGTTATGTGTAAGTTTGTGTCTACAGAAAAGAAGGAAAACCAGTTTTCTTCTGCCATGATTTCTGTGGCAGTAAATAATAATCTGAGACCATATTTGAGACCTTGAGCTGTGTTCTGAAAATGGGACTAGTGAAATGCTTCAGCAGTGAAAAACTTGTCTCTCAGGGCAGGAGCTTGGGTGGGTGTGTACACGTACACACACTGCTAACCTGTATGGGGAAATACTACGATTGTTTTGCTGGTATAAAAAGCTTCAGAAAAGTGACTTAAAACCACCTACAGATGTTTACATGAGTGGAAATAAGTGAAAACACCTCAAATGAAACTACATTCTTTTTACACACCTAGGAAAGAAACCAAAGCAGTCCTTATACTCTTTTAACTTCCATTTTGTCATTTGCCTCAGTGGAGTCTGCTATACAGGTGTTTGTTTATGCAGCTTTGTTGATTTAGGGGTGTGATCCTTGACTGACATGGCTGTATTGACTGTGAAATCCTTGGTGCGGTTATGGTTAAACAGGTGAAATTGCTTTTTTTTTCATTTTCACAAATTATATTGCAAACTGCATTGGTCAGAGGGCCTGCAGTAAACTGGTATGGCAAAGGAGAAGTTTTGCCAGTAAAGTTGCCCCTTTTCAGAGTATGTTAAAACTGTTTTAGTAGACTAGCTCTACAAGGAAGCCAGCATCAAACCCTAAACAAAACTGCTTTTGATAATGAAGTGGTAGGACTAATTTTGCCTCTTGCGAAGGAATTGTTTTCACCAATAAGAGACGTTTTTTTAAAAAAGTAAATTAAAAGTACCTTCACAACTTAGTGTACCTCATTTGGTATCCCAGAGAATACATAGATTTAAAATTGTTATCAGCTGTAGTGCTGCAGTAGTAGTGAACTGATCACCACCTGGAATGAGCAGTGTTGTATGGAACTGAATTGTGTTCAGTTGAAACAATGAAATGACAGAATGAGAAACTTACTTAAAACTGATATTTTGACAGGGGCATAACTAAAGGATGAGGTTAGAGGCCATAACAGTGGAAATCTCTATAAAATGGGTGCAATGAATTAAGTATTTAACCAGGCATGGTACTATTGGCTTTTGTTTGGAGTTCTGAAAAGTTTAATGAACTTAACTCTGTGTTTAGCGTTTTAGTACTTGATTTTAAGGTGCAACTGCTGAAGTAAAATTACATCTTTTAAACTACTTAGATACACTTAAGCTATCACTATTTTAATGAAGTTTCTCCCTTCAGTTTACTATCCTAATACCTCTGTATAGATTGTGAGATCCCACTGTATAACTATTGCTAGGAGCTCTGGTAAGCTATACCCCCATTGAAATAGCCTCAAAGAAGACTGTCTTCATTACTTTTCCTTTTGTTAAACCGTGCTATGAAAATGCCATAATTAAGCCAAGTATTTTGCTAATACACAAATTGAGTCTTGCCAGCTTTAAATTTGACCTCAGCAAAATCTTAGTTTGGACACTTTGTATGCTGATTTCACTGGATTTCCAGACAAGGTCAGTTATGCTTCACTTGAAGTCAAATAGCTGTGTTTTAACCTGAGCAGAGCTTGTATTAGCTTCTTTTGATAAGAAGTATTTGTCATTTTTAAGTGGCTTGCATTGCTCAAAATTCATGCGCACTGCTAGGCCAAAGTGAACATTTATGATTTTCAATGAGTATTGAAATTAACAACCAGGGCATGTTTTGAAGTAGTTATGAAGCTGAATATAAAATTTTGTTAGATTCATAGCTAGCAATTAAGAGGACTGAAATTAATTTTTTGGTTGGAAATGAGATTCATTTAAATACAACAAAAATTACTTAAACTTCAGAAGCCTTTCTGAGGTGGTTGTAATGTTGTGATTTTAAGTGTTAAAAAGCAGGCTTTTCGATCAAGAAATGAGCTTGTGTAGTTTTCATAAATGTGGTTGAGTTTTAGACATGAATTTCAAGATTGTGAACTGAGAAAACTTAGGGCAACTCTGAATGTGTCTAGAATTTTTTGAGGGCTGTATCATGATCGGCAGTCTGTGAAAACTTGGAGTATATCTTTTTTTGAAAACTTACTATAATCTTTTTTTAGTCTGGTAATCTAATTCCTCCTTTTACTCCTTTGTACTCATTGTCAACAGGATTAATCTTAGTGGTAATGTGCTACTTGGTATGTATTGTAAGCATTTCTTATATTGGAGGAAGAGCTTGTAGAAAAGCTTGTCAGACCAGCTGAAATAGTTGGAAAGGTAGCAATTCTTCTAGAGGCCTTCTTCAGAGTTTTGATCAGCTTGGTTGTTAATCAGATATGTTTGAAAATGGTGGATTGAATTGATTTGATGAGTGAATTCTGATGCATAGGCGCTTTCACCTGTATAATTTCCAGGAGGGCATTTGATGCATTTGAATGAAGCATAGATGTATTTTGGAGTGCATGTATGTAGGTCTGTGGACATTTGTATTTGTTGAGGTACTAGCAAGGTGCATGCTTGAAATGCAGAGTAGGCTTGCCCCGTTCCAGCCCTGGAAGATCCCTTGGCAGTGTACACAGCTGAGCTGAGTTTGTAGAGTAACTGTTCTGTAGTCTGGGGTACCTCAGTCATCACTTTGCTCTTGAGTGCCTTCCAGAAAACTAACTGCAGTAATTTTGTGTACTGGCTGCAGTAATTTGTGTGGTGACTTGAAGCCCCTAATTTTGTAAATTGAAGCATATATTTTCAAGATGCAGCTTGCAAGGTTATTAGAATAAAATCAAAGAAATAATTATCAAGATGAATGTAAAGACTTTCCTCTGTAGTGCCAGCAGTACTTTCACTGTGTAGAAAGTCTGTGGGATCAGTGTAGGACAAAGACATGGAGTCAGTAGCTCTGTGTTGCAGTGACTAGTGTACACTGGTGTAGGGGCTCGCAGCTCACTGGGACAGTGGGCTTTGAAACCTGGGGTATGCTTCTCACGTGAATAGGGAACTGGTGGGGAAGAGCGGTCAAAAAAACATGGTTTCCCAGTACCCAGCTTCAGTGAATGACTACAGGTTATCTTGCTTGTTTTACCAGCTCTATGAAGTCCATAAACAGTAGTCATAAGTGATCAGTACTGTCCAGAACCATGTTTTTCTTGCATATGTTCTCATTCAGAAAGGAGCAAAGTGTCTTCAGGTAATACTCTAAGATAGTGGTAATCGTGGATTTCATTCTGTCTCCAGCCCCTGTCCCACCAATGCCCAAAATGCTGATTGTAGTTGCTGCTCAGAACACTTGCACTGGGGGTTTTAGAAAAGCTAGGGGAACTTCCTATTGTGGGAAGTGCTGAACCTGATTTTACAGAATGAATCAAAGTAAATAGATAAACACAATTCATGCATGAGTAATGTGTGCTGGTACTGAACTGCAGCCTTAGCTGTCCTTCATCTTTGAAGTTCTCATTGATACTTTAACTCTTCCGTGGTGCACTAGTTACTCTTTTGCTTGTCCTGCCTGCAACTGGGATCTTGGTTTTGCTGTTTCTGTGTGTAATTTCACTTTAGATACCAAAAGCAAGGAGCCTGTCATTTATGTGTTTCGTGCTGTGGATGCTACTGGGTGTGCGGGCAGTACAAGGAGTCTTGGAGAACACTGTGAGGGTCAATTTTCATGTAAAACTTCTGAGAGTACTTCCTGAAAAGCTTTGTATTTGATTGAATTGCACAAAGCAAATACTATGTTCATGTCAGCCTCATGTTAATATTCCTTATCTGCAGAGAAGGTATTAGGTAATAATGTGACTGTACTGATCTGGATCCTGCATATCTTCAAAAAAGTGACTTGCCAACTTGTTTCTTGTCTGTGGTGGTTCATCCTTCAGTTATCCTATTCTCTTAGTCTTTTTGACTAGTAAAATTTTGTATTTCACAGACATCTTCTGTCCTTATTCTCCATATTATTGCTGGAGAGAACATTGCTATGTAGTTCAATGAAAACAGAATTTGTATTAAAGGAGTAGAAAGGCAAATCATTGAAGTTTGTCACCTCGGCTATTACTCTACTAGAGATATTCTGCAATAGATGGACAGCATATATGTAATCACGAGGATGACGTTTCCAGAAGAAATGGAAGTGATACCAGGATCTTTAAAATGGATTATAAGTATTCAAATATGTTCTTTTGATACAGATAGCTTAAGATAGTTAGCAATTGAGGAAACTTAGCAGATCTCTAACTTTTTCTCAGTCTTTTTTACTTTGTAGAAATTTGCACAGTGTTCTTGAGCGAATTGGTAGTGTTTGATGAAATAGATATTCTAACAAAAGGAAGGAAAATAATGTTGTATGGAATGACAAACTGCGGTTTAGTAACAGCATCACCCTTATTGAAGCGTGTGCTTCAGTGCTTGAAAATGCTTTGTGCTTTTTGTATGAAGCCTGAAACACGGCATTAAAAAAGTATGAAGAGGTATATATTTAACATTTTACCTCCCTTGGCTATTGCTATTTTCATAGGAAGCCTAACAGTGTAAAACCAAGAAGTAATTTAATTAAAATCACTAGGTAATATTGGCTGTACTGAATCTTGGTTTTATAAGGACCTGCTTCATAGGAAATCTGGATATGCAGACTAACAGAAGTAACAAAGTCAGTGTGCTTCTGGCATGTGTAAAAGAAAGGAAGAGAATATTCTAGCTCTTGTATGTAGGTTACCCATACTCTTGGCAAGCCACTGAAAAGTATGTATACTTACAGTCAGAAAAGCATTTAAATTCGTGTGATAGCTCTGTTGGACTAAAAAGAATGATTTACCTGAATGTTGAAATTAAAACTGACTTAATGGGCCTTTTTCTTGTAGGTGGTTTTGCTTTTGTCTATGAAGCTCAAGATCTTGGAAGTGGCAAAGATTATGCTTTAAAGGTAAAATGAATTTACATCACTACAGGTTTATGAGGTCTATCTTTTTGCTTGATGCTTTAGCATGACAGTTGATCCTAGCTGTATGTCACTGAACAAGTCATTTGGAAAAATCCAGAATGATAAAGTGGTGTTTGGAGCACGCTGTACCTGTATTTAGAATGGTCATTCCTGTTAGGATCCTGCACTTTATACTTAGATGCCAAAGATGGGAGTTGCTCTATTAGGTACTACTGCTGTTTGTCTTCATTTGGTCTAGAAATTCATGACCCTGCCCTAAGCATTTTGTTGCATGGGTAAAAAGAATCTTTCCTAGTTACCTGAAGTGGAGTATAAGAATATTTTCACTCCTCAGAAGCAGATTTAGTCTACTGGTTGGCCTACCTTTGTACTTCCAGAGTAAGTTTCATGAAAAATAATGCTCCACACTTTGACTCCTTGATCAAACATTCATCCTGACACTTTTCAGAGACACTTCTCTGGATTCTTGTTTTCTGAAGGCTTATAATAATCACAAAAGAGCTGAAAAACTGAGCTATTATGGAAAGGACAATAAAGTGAAGTCATTAAATTGGTCATATTTTGTTGCAAAAAAAAAATTATGTCACTTGTGTTCACCATAAAATGGCTTCATTTTTGGAGTAGGCATGTTCTGTGGCTGTGTCAGTACAAAGTCATCTATCTTGGAGAGAAAGTGAAAAGGGTGGTAGTATGAGAGGTGGGAGAGATAACGTGCATTTAGATGACCAGTAAGTACTTAGTCTGGTTTTTTCCTTTTCATACCACATCCTACAGAAACAAAACCTGTGACCAAAGCCATATAGCATGTGTGTTCAAAATGTCATCTAGAAGTAGCCCCATTTAAAAATAACAGATAAAAGCTGAGCCATTACTGTACTTCCTCTCTTTTGTAAAACTGCTACTTTTGTAGCAAATGCTCAGATTGATTCTAGTAAAATGTTGACTCCAAATCCAAGCAGTATTGGAAACATCAGTGCTTGATTTTGCTGCTGATTACTCAGGTACCATTGGAAAAGTTGGGCTACATAATTTGGAGAAGTTTTGGTTGGAGTGGGTTGAAGGTTGTTCCTAAAGATTTGAGGCAGAAGATGAATCTTTCCGTGTCAGTGCACAGGGCTGTAGCCAGGAGACCTTAGTGTTTTATACAAGAGAAAACTCTGAGCGGTTACTTTAAGTGTCAGAGGTTACAGTTGCTCAGTTATCACTAAGCCTGAACAGTACAGGTAGCTAGAAGACTGGATGTTATATTTATGGCAGTATGTCCAAATGTACAGGTAAGCCCACTTTGTTTACTAGCCCATCACAGTTCCTTAGGTCTTTGACTGTTGCTTATCCTTTGTGTTTCAGAAAACAAAAACATCTGTGCAATGTTTTTCTGTAAGTTTTAATAACTTCCCAATTATTCTGTTTTCTGACAGCGATTATTGTCTAATGAAGAAGAAAAGAACAAAGCCATCATTCAAGAAGTTTGTTTTATGGTATCCTTTTCTGGAACATTTTTTATGTTTTGATCTAATTGCCTGATATCAGACACTTCTGAGAAACAGAGGACTGCTCTACAGATTCACTTCTTTCTATGCTGTACACTGCTTAAGAGCACTGACATTCTGAGGAAGATCTGGGTTCATGGTCTGTTGTGAATCTGGCACCAACATCCAGCAAGTTCAATTCTTCAAAAATTGCAGAAATTTAATGTGTGTAGATAACTTTTGTAGCTAGTGTAGACTGTCATGTACTTTGTCTAGCAAGAAGTGAAATTCTTATTTGGGCTTTCTTGCAGTCCTGTGACTGGTCAAGAGATCTTTTGACTATCCAGATGATACTTAGCTCTTAAGTAAATTCCCTCACATGCACTGGATTTACTGCCTTTTTGACTGCTCAAAACTTTGCTTTTACTCACTATGTTTCTTAACTTCTGCCTCAGATGCGTCTGGCTTTAAAAAGTAATACTGAATGTTAAGGAAGGAATTTCAGTAGAATCACAGAATCACAGGAGTTGTAAGGGACCTCTGGAGATCATCTAGTCCAACCCCCCTGCCAGAGCAGTTTCACCTAGAGCAGGTTGCACAGGATGGCATCCAGGCGGGTTTTGAATGTCTCCAGAATTGGAGACTCTCCACCACCTCTCTGGGCAGCCATGCATCAGAAACAAGAAACAGATGTTTCCCAGTGATGTTGCTGTCCTTTTTGTCTTCAATGATGTTAGATGGCAGGCTATAATGTAATCTCAGAGTGTTTTCAGTCCTTGGCTTTAGTAAACTCAGTATTTCCTCCCCAGTGTCTGCTTTAAGACCCTCAGTTTGTTTCAAGAGTCAGTGAGTAGCCATGGTATGCTGTTGTTTTGTTTTCCACTCTGAGTATTCAGCTTCATTTTGAATTACCAGACAAAACTACTGATGTTAATTTAAGCTACTCAAATATTTCTTTTTATTATTACTGAAATGTTTGGCAAAATCATACACTAAACACCATTCACTAGATGTACACTTGCAAAGAACGGACTACCATAGCACTGTACACTTTCTAGCTACTCTGACTATATCTTGCCGAAGTAAAGAACTGAATGTTCTTTGGATGTCTTTTCACAGCTCAGGCTCATTAAAGCATATATACAACAAGAACAAGGGTTAACTGTTGCTGACTCTCCAAGCTGTAACTGTGAAATGAAATTAATTCCTGCAGCTCTGAGTAAAAGGTTGTAGAGAGATGCATAAGATATGAAATAGTACTTTGAATTTATTCTAATTTGGTGGATCCAACTTACCCTTTTTTTATAGCTTTATACTTATGATGTTTTTGCTTTTTTCTTTTCAGACTTCGTGAATGCATCTTGTAAGTAGTGTGTGTTTGTCTCATTGGCATGAGTCTCAGTATATGACCAAGGTGACGCACATCAGGGACAACACAAACAGGCATAATGCAATGTAGCTTCCACTGGCAGGAACTGATATCACTTACATTTTACTCCCTTTTACATAGTCCAAGAATGATACCTTGAATTTTTGAACTGGAAGTGAAACATGGAAAAGTTTTTAGTAAGAAGGATGATGGGAAGATAAGTTCTTTGGTCTTTTAGAGCTTTTATTTGTTTTGAACTGTATTTTAATTACTTAAAATTGGAACATAACATACTTAATACTTGCTTTGGAAAGGCAGGTGTTGATACAATAGCCCTTTCTTAATCAGCCAGCTAGAGAAGCAGCTGATAATTAAAAGATCTCTCTGATACTTGTGCTAATGCCTTGTAGTCATTGTCAAAAGACAACAAGAAGTAACTAAATCTGTTATGAAGGCCAGTTTCCTCAGAGCCTTAATCACAAGGATTTCTTAAATGATTTATTTTGACTTTAGTGGCATCCCTTGAAGTCTTTTTTGCAGCTGAGGTTTGGATTTTCCTGTTCTGCTTAGTATTTTAATTGCAGCTGTAATGCTTTCTGTGGTTTTAAGCTAACATTCCAAATGACATGTCTGTGAACTGCTGTGTACAATAGTATCAATGAACTTGGCAGCTGTCTTCCTTGAACATGTTATCTCCAGAAAAAACTTTCAGGTCATCCCAACATTGTCCAGTTCTGCTCTGCTGCATCTATAGGAAAAGAAGAATCAGACACGGGACAGGGAGAGTTTCTTCTGCTTACAGAGCTGTGTAAAGGTAAACTTTTTCTTTTTCCCAGCAGTGCATGTTGCTTCTGACAGCTGTCTTACACAGGTTGCTTCACAGCTTAGAGGCTTTGAAAGCCTCTTAAAGATAGCATAGTTCAGCAAAGCTAGACTTTACCTCATCTTTTATAGGATAAGGATCATGTTCATTGAGACTACAGTTCAACCTTATCTTAAATATGGGATAATCATTAAGTTCTTTGTGTTTGAGACAGAGGAAGAGGAGGAATAGTTCCTTAGAGCACCATTTCCTTTGGCATTGCAGTCAGTGTGGATTTGCCATTTTCAGAATATCCATCTAATATTACAACTCAAGACTAAATTTTCCTTGATGAGAAGAACGTTTGTCTATTCATGCCAAGCTTTCAGAATTTGTGGTGTTCTGTGTGTGCTTATGTGAATTTCTCCGATTTCCTGCAGGACAGCTGGTGGAATTCTTAAAGAAAGTAGAATCCAAAGGACCTATCTCCTGTGACACAGTTTTGAAGGTCTTTTATCAGACCTGCAGGGCAGTGCAGCATATGCATAAACAGAAGCCTCCTGTTATCCACAGAGATTTAAAGGTGCGTTACAATGTTTAAATAAAGGCTGAAGTTTTAAACAGCAAAGGAGCATGTTGGGCTGAATGAGTGTTGAGGCTGTTGATAAAATACAGTGGACGCTCTTGACCATAGTGCTTCCATGTGTTGCATTGCCAAGACTGCTCGATGTCAATGAAGGTCATCACTGAAATACTTCCATCTCCAAACAACTTTTCCTTGTGCTTGTGGTTAGTACTGCCTGTACTCGATCTGAACAAGCTGACAGAAAAGTAGTGTATCATGGTTTGCTGATTAAGTTAGTCTTTAAGTAGTTTGCTTCTGAAAAAAGAACCAGTTACAACTTGTGAGTTGCAGTTTTGGGGTGAGCAGGTTTTCTAAATAGAAGAGGTAAAGCTTTGAAGGAGAGGAGAGGTAATGTTGGATTCTTTGTGAAAGATTACTTAGCCTTTGAGGAGTTTTAGAACTATCAACTGGCATTGTGATTTAGGGCTTATTTTTAATTTGAATTTTAAAATTTGGTAGACATAATTCGTGATAGATTTTGCTTCTTAATTTTTTGTTCTGTTAGCCTTTACCAAGATGCTATAAGGTTATGCTGTAAAAGTGTTGTCCCCTTAGAAACTTTGGAGATTTGAAAGGACTTAATCTGTGTTTGAATTTTGTATTTTGAAGTCAGGGATTTACCTTTACATATATGCTATACCTTAGATGAAGGAGCCCTAATAATCAGTGAGATTCTGCTGTACTACAAATATATTTGGACCTAGTGGAAGGAGGTGGTCTTCGTAAACATAAACAAAATAAGAGAAAATATTCTTATTCCTGTAACAGTGTCTGAATTTTGCACATGTGTGTTTCCTGCTTGATGTGATGTCAGCTGAATATAAAAAAAGGAGAATTTGTTTCTCCATAAGTAAGTGTGTACTCAATTTACTTTGGGGAAAGGAAAATTAATCCACTTTTGAAAAGTAAATATGTGCTAAGTGTTTTCTGTACTGTTGTTGAAAGGTTTGATGTTAAGCACTAGTATAGCCCCTTAATATAAAAATAGTTGGAGCACTCTTCTTTTTTCTCGTACCATTGAGCAGCCTTCTAGGTCATGTGTCCTGGTTCCGGCAGGGATGGGGTTAATTTCCCCAAGCAGCCGGCAGGGGACAGGTATTCCATACCACGTGACCATGCCCAGGCTATAAGAGGAGCTAGCCCGGGAAGGGGGGCAGTCGCCGCTCGGGGTCGGGCTGCGGCTGTGCGAGTCTGGTCGGTGCGCGGCGGTACTGTAACTGCGTCTTTATGTCTCTTTGTTGGTGTTACTGTTTTTTCTCTTCCCGTTTGCTGTTCTGTTAAACTGCACCATCTCAACCCACGAGTTTTGCCTTTTTCCTGCCAATTTCTCCCACGGCTGTGGGAGTTGAGCGAGCGGCCCCGTGGTTCTGTGTTGCTGGCTGAGGCCAAACCACGGCAGTCACGTCAAAAATATTTTAACCAAGCTGGGCTAGAACTTTCTTGGTGTTACTTACTAGAGTAAAATCTTTTATTCTTCACTGAAACTTCTATACACCAGGCCCTAGAAAAGCTTGTAGAAAAGGTTCATCTCTTCTCTGAAAAAAGGGGTAAAAACCTAGTTACAAATAAACATACAATTCCTTACATAGCCAGCTTCATAGAAGTTGAGCTAATGTTGTAATTCAAGGTCCATTTTTTCTTGTCGAGTGATGTAAGTTCCTGGCAGAGGCAAAATATGGAAAAAGGCAGGAATTTGGTTTCATGTTACAGGGTCTGCAAAGCAAGATTAAATGGTAGTTGTGCTGCAATAGGCAGAGGCCTTACTACAATCAGGAGCTAAATAGGGATCATTTAACTGTGCTACCCTTTCCAGAAGGCTGAACTTAAGTCAGCAGCATAAAAAACTGTAGGACAAAGTTTTGAGCCAACCTCAAATGAGACCCAAGATGCTAGTGTAGCTTTTGGGGAGGGGTGTAGTAGGGTGGAGTCCTAACAGGTTTTTCTCCATTATTTTGACTAAAAGTATAAGGATTCATGAAGTTCTACAGTGCATCTTAAAAACAAGTTCACCTTTGTAATGGTGGCTGGTTTTGTCCTTCTGTGGTTTCCTTCTCTTGCTTGTCAGTGTAGTGCATTCTTTGTTCCTGAACACCTTTGGACGCAGTTTGCACTTACAGTGTGTGCATAAAGCACTGTAAGAACTCAGCCAGTTACCAAGTTGTAAAAATTCAAAGCTAGTTAGATGGCAATTTGTAAAATACCAGTGCTTCTCTGATATTTTAATTGTCTGAATTTGATCCTTTCAGGTTTTGCCATGCAACGCACAGCTAGTCTGCATAACACAGCTCATAGAGCCTGTTAAAATCTGAATAATCAGCTGGAATGTTTTACATTATTAGCAACCTTTATCAATGCACAAAACCCAGGACATATGTGCGCAGAAGCTTGATCTCTGGTCTTACTATGACCATTTTTAGTGCATAAATTTAATTTGTTGTTGAATGCCCACCCTTGTTATTGTACACGGAGATAAGCAAAGGTTATCCAACAGAGAAGGGAATTCAGATTGGTCGTTGAGATCGATACTCTAACCACATCATTAGCAGAGCTTATGTCTTCCTGCAGAGTGGTCAAAATATATTTTATGGTGGAAGAAGTTCAAAGGGGCATGTATAAGGGAGGCTAGTAGGAATACTTAAGTTTTACAGAAGGAAGTCCAGAGATGTGGTTTCAAAGGGAAGGGGAAGACAAACCTAGTTATCTGAAGTGTGGTAGTGTAATGTTACTAATATGCCTCTTAACTTTTACACCTTTTCCTGACTTCATACAGGGATACAAATTTTCTTTTTCAGCCCTCTTGTAGTTATGACCCCACAATAATTCTGCCCAATATCTAATTTTACCATCCCCTTAAGTTTCTGCCCTATTTCACTTAGCAATCCAGGAAGGCTGGAATTTGTGGAGTGGAAAAAGGGAGGGATGACTATGAACTATTCAGGCAGCACATGGTCCTCAAATAGCTGGTTTCTATCTCTGCACAGGGTCATGGCTGCCTCTTTCTGGGTGTCTCTCAGCAGCCTGCTTCTCCTTCCTGTTTTGGGTCTACAGCAGTCCTAACCTCCACTCCACTGCAATTAAGCTAACAGTGTTTGGTTTTATGCATGAAAACATTTGTATTCCAAGATACTGCTTCTGCAAGTGGTTCTCAGAAAAACTGACTGCCTCTTAGGCACTAATGAAATGACATTCCCCTGCCCCCAGGTTTATTTCCCATTCTCTCGGATGTTTCCTGCTCATAGTGTTTTTGGTGCTTCCTTTTCTAAATTGGCTGTATTGCTACCATATGCATCTACAATACTGTCTGAAATCTTTGTGCTCCTGTAAACAACATTCTGGCCTAAAGTGAATATTTTTTATGTACGCACATGTGAGTTGATGTTTAAAGGGATGTGTGTTAGTGTATGCAAAAAAGACATCTTTAATTTATTACTCTACCTCTTTTTGAAGGTGGAAAACCTGCTTATTAGTAACCAAGGGACGATTAAACTTTGTGACTTTGGTAGTGCTACAACTATAGCTTACTATCCTGACTACAACTGGTCTGCACAGAAGAGAGCACTGGTTGAAGAAGAGGTAAGACTATTTTAATGGGATTAATCTTAACATCAACAGTAGATTCATTTAACTGTTACCATTAATCTGATATTGACTCATGAGACTTCTAAGAAAACTGAAGATTGTTTCAGTTGTAATGCTTTGTTGTAAAGCTTTGGTTTTGTATTTGTGTTGTCAGAGTTCAAACACTGTCTGCAGTTACAATCATAGCTTGTGTTCTGTAGCTGCATGTATATACAAACACTGCTTCAACTTGAGCAGTGTCCATTCTGCAATCTAGTGTGAAAATAGAAGTGATTACTAGAGCTTCTTCTAATTGTGCTTTTAACAGGAAGTAAAAAATTGGTTATGCCAGAGTGATTCTCATCTGTTTTCACAGTTGAATGATATATAAAGAAGCAGCAAGTCTACTGAGCAGAATTTGAATAGGCAGCATTGCAGTGCCTGTAGGACTACAGTGGCAGTGTCAAGCATGCAGTGTTTTTTTGCAAGGTGCATTTGAGAGTGCCCTCAGTAAGTTTGCAGACGACACCAAGTTAGGTGGGAGTGTGGATCTGCTTGAGGGTAGGAGGGCTCTTCAGAGGGACCTGGATAGAATGGATCGGTGGGCTGAGGCCAGTAGTATGAGCTTAAACAAGGCCAAGTATCAAGTCATGCACTTGGGCCACAACAACCCCATGCAGTGCTACAGGCTTCGGGAGGAGTGGCTAAAAAGCTGCCTGGCAGAAAAGGCCCTGGGAGTGTTGATTGACAGCTGTCTGAACATGAGTCAGCGGTGTGCCCAGTTGGCCAAGAAGGCCAACGGCATCCTGGCCTGCGTCAGGAATAGTGTAGCCAACAGGGCTAGAGAGGTGATTGTCCCACTGTACTTGCCACTGGTGAGGCCGCACCTTGAGTACTGTGTTCAATTTTGGGCGCTGCAGTATAAGAATGACGTTGAGGTGCTGGAGAGGGTCCAGAGAAGGGCAATGAAGCTGGTGAAGGGTCTTGAGAATGAGTCTTATGAGGAGCAGCTGAGGGACTTGGGATTGTTTAGTCTGAAGAAAAGGAGGCTGAGGGGAGACCTTATTGCTCTCTACAGCTACCTGAAAGGAGGTTGTAGGGAGGTGGGCGCTGGTCTCTTCTCACAAGTTAAAACCGATAGGACAAGAGGAAACGGTGTCAAGTTGTGCCAGGGGAGGTTTAGGTTAGACATTAGGAAAAACTTCTACACTGAAGGGGTTATCAAAGACTGGACCAGGCTGCCCAGGGAAGTGGTTGAATTGCCGTCCTTGGATGTATTTAAAAGCCGTCTAGATATATGGTGCACAGGGTTTAGAAGTGGGCCTGGTAGAGTTAGAGAACGGTTGGACTTGATGATCTTAAAGGTCTCTTCCAGCCATAACGATTCTATGATTCTTAGTTTAGAGTTGAGAGTAATGCTGGTAAATCTAATGTGAGTAATGTTGGTAAATCTAATGCAATACATCAGTTGGATTCAGACTTTTAAGTATGGAGTAACACTTAAGATTCATGAATGCAATTTCTGATACCACTCTCCCTGTTTTGGAATCCAGCATCCTTGGAGACCAATGCATTGGTTTCTGGAGAAGAAAAGATTGTGTTGTACCCCTGTCTTGTATAGTCTGCAAAAAGGTCTCTTCAGGGATTCTTGTGAACATAGCTTAACTCTTTGGATGTGTCTGCAACTGTCATTAAGTGTGATGAGGAACTGAGAAATAGACACTGAAGAATGAATTCAATTCTTGGTTTATTGTTGATTTTCTGATTCTGTGTTCATGTCCCTTTTCACCTCATGTAGAACAGTCATTTTACTTTATGTCCTTTGCAGTCTGGATAGACTTTTGAATATCACAGTGTTATTTATTTGACTACTACCATCTTTATCCAGCCTTATATCAAAGCTATTGTGACTATTGTGGGATTCAATTGGTGGCTTCTGCCTTGACAAGTATTTCTGAAATGAGAGTGTTATCCATTCTACGTGGAGAGCTTTTTCCTTGATTGAATGCTGTTAGAGCTTATTATTCAAGTTTCTGTTTCAAGGAATTCTGTCTTCCGCAGATCACAAGGAATACAACGCCAATGTACAGGACACCAGAAATGATAGACTTGTATTCAAATTTTCCAATTGGTGAAAAACAGGACATATGGGTAAGAAATTTTTCTGTTGCTGTATCATAGCTGTTTATGTCATAGTGCAACTGATTTTGCAGTCTTCGTGTTAATTTGTTGATTAAATAAATAAAAGCACCAAAATAAACATAAGATAGACTGTCTTATGTCAAAATAAACTTAAATAGTATGAACTGTGTATCTAAATATTAAAAGAATGGGGTGTAGTATTTGAGGTTTTCTCCCAGATCTAGCTTGACTTCCACTGTGAGAGGCAATGCTGAACTTTGACATTCAGTAGAACTGTTGCCGAGTTGGATCTTGCCACCATACAGCCAGAATACTTACAGTCCTTAGATTCAAATTTTTGCAGTTCACGCTCTGCCATGCATGTAATCCTGGGACAGCCTATTACTGAGTTCAAAATGGTTATGTCTAGGTATTGCATCTAGGTAAAATACTGACAGGCAGCAAGGGTGAGAATGGTGCAGTGATCATTCATGCTTTGTATAGAAAGGATGATAAACTCTAAAAAAAAAACCAACAAACCAAACCAAACAACTGTAGCCAGAATTAAAGGTAAATATTAAACCCTCAGTTGTACCTTTTCCAGTTTTGTAATACTGTTACAGTACTCAGCCTAGTGACTTTGTGCTTAAAGACTTAGTTTATTGGATGTTTTTTACAGAGGCAGGTGTCAAGCTGTTAGCTGTGTTGGCAGTGTGTCAAAAGAAAAACTGAAAAAATATACTACTGGTGCTTTAAAAGTTTTTATTTGGAATCTCAGAACTTAATTCTATTTCTTAAATTAGTAACAAGATATTGTGGAAACTCTTACTCAGCTTCTACAGCTGTTGGTGATTTTCTTCTGGCATGTGAAGAAACACCAAGAAAAATACTTTTTTCTGACCATTTGGTCACTTCACTTGTGTTAAATGGAAGTCTTAGCCAAGATTACATCCAGTTAAACACAAAGCTAAAAGTGCACTTAACAAAAGCCTCACTCAAAAGGGCAGTTGGAATTTACTTTTTGTTTAGAATAACTTTGTATCCATTAGTATTAACACAGTGGTTGTCTCCTACTGTGTCTTTGGAAGATCTTTTCCATTTACCATGCCTTAGTTGGAACACGTTCTGTGTTTTTTCCTTTACACTCTGAGTTCAATGAAAACATGCAAAGTATTTGGCAATAGGATATGGTACTGTCTCAGGAAGCATAACTGCTCTTGTAGTTTGCGGTTAGGATAAACAGAAGAGTTTTCTGAAGAAAGCAGGTAGGGTGAATAACACTCATGGTTGTGGTCTGTGTGCTTGTCCCTCTGTGAGCTTAAAAGCATAATGGAGATAGAAATGTCTTCCTTAGCACAGCAGCATAGATGCAGCATTAGTTGTAAACCATACAGACTCCACAATGGGAATGTGGTTGGGTATTGGTTATAAAATCATAGGTTCTTAAGCTTGGCCAACTGCTTTCAGTAGATTTCCTACCTAAGTCTAGAGATAGTAAACACCAAACCCAAATACCTTCAGTTCAATTTTTTCCTAATAATTGCGATTTCCTGAACTGAAATTCAACTGAATTCCACTGAAATGACAGGCTTTACCTTGTCATAAAGATTTTTCTCCATTGAAATTATATTTTGGCTTGGAAAGCCCTTCATACACTCCCACTCCTAGAAATTTCTGAAGAAAGAGTGGGCTTTGGAATATGTTAAGGAGCAAAATTTCAAAGTTGGGTTCTCCTTACTAATATCTGGTAAAAAATTCGAGTCAGTCCAAGACATCTTGCAGGTTTTAATTCTGTGTGAGCTGAACAGTCTCTTTAAATTTCATGTAACATATAATCATAGAATGGTTTATGTTGGAAGGGACCTTGAAGATCATCTAGTTCCAACCCCCCTGCCACACGCAGGGGCATCTCCCACTAGACCAGGTTGCTCAAAGCCCCATCCAGCCTGGCCTTAAACATCTCCAGGGATGGAGCTTCCACAACTTCACTGGGCAACCTGTTTCAGCACCCCACCACCCTCAAAGTGAAAAGTTTCTTCCCAATATCTAAGCTAAATCTACCCTCTTCCAGTTTACAGCCATTCCCCCTCGTCCTGTCACTACACGCCCTTGTAAAAAGTCCCTCTCCAGCTCTCCTGTAGGCCCCCTTTAGGCACTGGAAGGCTGCAATAAGGTCTCTCTGGAGCTTTCTCTTCTCCAGGCTGAACAATCCCAATTCTCTCAGCCTGTCCTCATAGGAGAGGTGCTCCAGCCCTCTGATCATCTCTGTGGCCCTCCTCTGGACCTGCTCCAGCAGGTCCATGTCTTTCCTATGCTGGGGGCTCCAGAGCTGGACTCAGTGGGGTCCCACCAGAGTGGAGTAGAGAGGAAGAATCACCTCCCTTGACCTGCTGGCCATACTTCTGATTCCCAGGATGTGGTTGGCTTTCTGAGCTGCAGTCGTGTGTTGCCAGCTCATGTTGAGCTTCTCATCCATCAGCACCCCCAAGTCCTTCTCAGGGCTGCACTCCAGCCGTTCCCCACCAAGCCTGTATTTGTGCTTGGGATTGCCCCGACCCAGGTGCAGGACCTTGCACTTGGCCTTGTTGAACTTCATGAGGTTGGCTTGGGCCCACCTCTCCAGCCTGTCCAGGTCCCTCTGGATGGCATCCCTCCCCTCCAGCGTGTCTACCTCGCCACACAAACTTGGCAAACTTGTTGAGGGTGCACTCAACCCCACTGTCCATGTCACCAATAAAGATGTTGAACAGCACTGGACCCAGTACTGACCCCTGAGGAACGCCACTCGTAACTGGTCTCCACTTGGACATCGAGCCATTGACCACAACTCTTTGAGTGCGACTGTCCAGCCAGTTCCTTATCCACTGAGCAGTCCGTCTGTCGAATCCATCTCTTTCCAATTTAGAGACCAGGATATCATGCGGGACAGTGTCAAACGCTTTGCACAAGTCCAGGTAGATGGCATATGTTGCTCTTCCTTTGTCCACTACTTGCTGTAACTCCCTCATAGAAGGCCACCAAATTTGTCCGGCATGGCTTGCCTTTGGTGAAGCCATGTTGGCTGCTACCAGTCACCTCTTCTTTTTCCATGTGCCTTAGCAGAGTTCTGCTAAGGATCTGCTCCATGATCTTGAAGTAGTTTAATTCTATTTAGAAAGTACTTTGGTGTAGTACCTGAATACCTGTTTGTTATCCTGCAGCTATACTGTAGAACTCTTCATCATTTTAAGTGTACTATTTATTGCCTGAAGCTGGTCACTGGAAAAATAAGTGTTGTGATTTGTTTCAAACAATCACACACAGACCCTGCTCCACCAAACCACTAACACAACACCCCAGAAACTCTACTTCCCCTTAAGAAATGGTTAAATTAGCTGCTGGTAAAGGCCCAGCAGCAGGTCAAAAAGTTATTCCTAGTTATTTTTGGTCACTTTGTCATGCCTCTTTTTTTACCTGCTGGCACGTGAGCGCTCAGACTGACCCAGACAACTTCTGTAGAGGGGCTGTCTGCAGCTTCCACCCATGTGGAAATGGGCTTGTCTGTATCAATGCTGAGGCTGTGTGGATGGTGTTGGCTTTGAGGAATTGCCTTACTGAAACTGGAATTGTCTTTTAGCCAAATTGAATCACAGTTGGTGTTTAAAATATTTAAAATATATCCCTGGTACAATTGTCAAGTTACAGATAAAGCAGGAAATGATAAACAATCTCTAGCAATTAAAGCAAAGATCAGATCTAAGTGGTTTCTTCACTTCCTGTGTGTTCAGCTGATTGCCTTTGTGCTTTTCTCCCCCATGTGGTTGTGGATACTGTCTTCTGATGTGCATGGTGTCTTGCACTGCACAGGGAGTGGTTTCATTCCTCCAACTAAATTATGATCTACCTTACTTCTTTGTAAACAGGCATTTCTGTGGCAGAGTAGGTGTTATTTCCTGTACTCCCCTGCTGTATTAATTATTGTGGACTATATGATGCTTCAGTGTATACGTTATGAGAGCTTTTTGTCAACAGACTGACAAAAATGTACCTGCTATGCAATTGTACAGAATATAGCCAGTTTACTTCTGGCCCTGGATTGAGAGACTCAGTAAGTGGTCTGAGTAACTAAGTCTTAAACTTTTGAGACTTTAATAACATTCAGATCTTATGAAACTGTTCTTACGATAAATTGACAACTGAGGATGGTTGGAGATGGTGCATGCAGAGGACTGGAGGCAGGTGTGCAGATTTCTTAGCTAACCTCTTCACTGGCTTGTTTTATTTGTGGGAGCTATAAACGTCCATATGCTCGAGCAACTAATCTAGGGCTTAGAAGAAACTTTGAGGAGGAATTTTCTGTTGTGCAAATATCTTCTTGTAGGTATTGAATGCTTTATTATCGAACTTCTTTAGGCCAGGTGGAACATGGTTCTATTAAAATAGTATAACTCTGCCAGTATATTTCATATGTTAACTTATATGAAAATATGTATATCAACTTATATTTACTTAGAATAATTGCATCTGTTACTTAACTGATCCATAACACCTAGACTATTCAGAGATTAGAATTCAAAACTGACTTCTGGCTTTGGTGGTTGTTCCTTTGTCAAGTTGCACAGGTTTCAAGTTTGGGCACACTGAGGAACTTGAAACTTCCCAGGATGTGGTAGTCCTGGTTCTGTGATTTTTGAGGCTTGAATGAACCTGTCTGAAAATGATCTTAAATTTTGTTATAAGAATTGAATAGCCTGATACAGGAAATAAAGGGACCATCATTTCATGCTCATTTTCTTCAAATCTTTATCAAATCAAGCGTTTTAGAGATGATATGTCCCCCTAATGTCATTTAAGTAAATAGATTAACACTTAAATACTTACCTAGCTGGTACATTGCGTAACAGAATGTATCTGAGTTACAAATACAAGAGACCAAATTCTGGCCCCACAAATAAAATGAGTCTCCTTGAAGCACAGGATGAAGATATGAAATAAAACTTTTGAGCCTTTTGGTAAGAAAAATCCTGTTCTTGAATATGTTCAGTGTCGCAAGACTACTCATTTTTTTTGTACTGTGAATTTCATAAAATGGATTTATTGTAATGATTTTTAAAAAGGCAAGTAGGACAATCCCTGAAACTGAGAACCTGCACAAAAGGGAAAAAAAACCACAAACCTGTTTAGTAGCACTATTGCTGCTTCAAGCTCTCTAATTGACATGCCAAACAAATGAATGTTTCACTAAGTATTCTGTCTTCAGAGAAATGTCACAACTAATTATTTCTAAAGGAGTGTGAAGCTGATCTCTAAAGCACTGGGAATATATAGAGTTGCATGAGTCAGCAGCTGATGATTGGAACCTGTGATTTGCAAGCAGTATTAGGAAGCTTAATCAATTTCACAGTCTAAAATTCTGCTTTAAGTATTGTTGCCTGAATTAAAGACAGCATAAATAAGAAGAACCAGCCAATGGGTTCATGAATTAGGAGATTTGTATTTATAAATGTTTTTCATTCTGTGATAAGCTTCACACAAAGAAGGTTGGTGATGCAGAGCTCTTTTTGTCCACGGCTATGGGGATCCTCCAGCTTCTTATACGACCGTGACACTATATCTATCACAGGATATGAGATAAGGTGTAGGGCTAAGATTCTTCTTTATCCTTTGATCAATATTTTCGTGTAAAGTTGCAACACTCCTTTGCTGACTGGTGGAGGAGGAACAGGGCAGAAGCATGCCATGATCTGCTTGTGTCCCTGCCCAGGGATGCAGCTGTCAAAGGCAGAACCACCAATTGAAGCAGCCACCCTCTGTTGCCATGGGCAGCCCCTGCCTCCCTGCCTGGGGCTCTTCCAGCCTCACATCAAGGTTGTCCATTCCCTGCCTCCCTGATGGCCAGGAGACACCCATCCTGGGCCAAAAATGCTGGCCACGACCAGCATTCTGCCCACTGATATGGTCACTACATCACTAGAACTCCTGCCAGGAGGTCAGTCCCAGGGTACTCAGTGAAAAAAGGCACAGAGTTCCCTTTGCCCATGGCTTTGGAGAGATTCTAGCTCCCTGTAAAACCACCATGGGGTAGGGATTAGTGTTATCTGTCCTGTAGACTGTTGGCAACTCTCTAGCTCAGTGGCAGAGGAGGAAGAGGACAGGAATGTGCTGTGTTCTGGTTGTTTCACTGTCCAGATGTCCAACTGTAGTACAAAGCAGCCACTCTTCATTACCATGGGCAGCCCCTGCCTCTGTGCCCTCCCCTCCCTGCCTTGCTCACCTGGCTGCTCATCTGCCAGCCTGGGCTGGCAGTGCCACCAATTGCCACTGCCAATGTTCTACCTGCTGTGACACCAACATGGCATCTTACTGTTCACTGGGTAAAAAACTACCTAGGTGGCTGGGCCCAAAGGGTGTTGGTGAATGGAGTTAAATCCAGTTGGTGGCCGGTCACGCGTGGTATTCCCCAGGGTTCAGCATTGGGGCCAGTTCTGTTTAATATCTTTATCATTGATCTGGACGAGGGGATTGAGTGCACCCTTAGTAAGTTTGCAGATGACCCCAAGTTGGGCAAAAGTGTTGATCTGCTTGATGGTAGGAAGGCTCTGCAGAGGGATCTGGACAGGCTGGATCAGTGGGCTGAGGCCAATTGTATGAGATTCAGCAAGGCCAAGTGCCAGGTCCTGTGCTTGGGCCACAAGAACCCCATGCAGCACTACAGGCCTGGGAAAGAGTGGTTGGAAAGCTGCCCAGTGGAGAAGGACCTGGGGGTGTTGGGTGACAGCTGGCTGAATATGAGCCAGTGGTGTGCCCAGTTGGCCAAGAAGGCCAATGGCATCCTGGCCTGTGTCAGGAATATCCGACTCTGGTGAGGCCCCACCTTGAATACTGTGTTCAATTTTGGGCCCCTCACTATAAGAAAGACATTGACATTCTGGAGCATGTCCAGAGAAGAGCAACAAAGCTGGTGAAGGGCCTAGAGCACATCTGAGGAGTGTCTGAGGGAACTGGGATTGTTTAGTCTGGAGAAAGGGAGTCTGAGGGGAGACCCTATTGTTTTCTACAACTGCCTGAAAGGAGGTTGTAGGGAGGTGGTTGTTGGTCTCTTCTCCCAAGTAACAAGTGATAGGATGAAAGGAAATGGCCTCAAGTTGCACCAGGGGAAGTTGGGGATGCATATTAGGAAAAATTTCTTCACCAAAGGGATTATCAAACATTGGAACAGGTTGCCCAGGGAAGTGGTGGAATCTCGATCCCTGGAGATATTTAAAGGATCTGTAGATATGGTGCTTAGAGATGTGGTTTAGTGGTGGTTTTGGCAGTGCTAGTTTAACAGTTGCACTTGATTGTAAGGGTTTTTTCCAATCTAAATGATTCCATGATACTATGAAATATTTCTGCCTTTATCTCTGTGCAGGCTCTGGGCTGTATCCTGTACTTGCTGTGCTTTAGGCAACATCCATTTGAAGATGGAGCTAAACTTCGCATAGTCAATGGGAAATATGTCATCCCACAAAATGACACCCGCTATTCTGTTTTTCATGATCTTATTCGTAAGTTTTCAATGTTATTTAATTTGGTGTCTTATTATTGACAGTGTTGTATTACTGATAGTTAAATGTTATTGCTTTGTAATGGTGAAAAAGGTTAACTGCAACAATTTCCTGTTTTATTAAAAATTTTAATACATTATCAAGGAACTTGAAAATTTTAAATGAAGCTTTTGGGCTTTTTTTAGTGTTGTTGCCTGTCTTGCTTAGGATCTGAATTAGACTGTTTTGATTTGGTTTCTTTGAGTTTGCCGTAGAAATTCTTATTTTCTTTAAATTTCAAATAGATTACTGGAAACTTGAATTACAGTGCCAGAAATATGTCTACAAGTCCAACAGTATTAGATATAAAGTTACTCCTAAGGTTATTCATTAACTGATCCTAAAGTATATTCTCTGAATTATTCTTAACCCTAAATAGTGTTTTTTCATGGGTACCTGTTATGACAGTTATATTTGGATATGGGTTTAGCAGTTGCTCCACTCTGTTCACATGCTTGCTTATTGCACTGGAATGCACTGAAGATTAATCTCTGCTGGGAGAAAAGCCCTGAAGAGTTTCTGTTACATTGTGTTAATCTCCTTTTTTAGGCTCCACTTTGAAGGTGAACCCAGAGGAGAGATTGTCAATCACTGAACTTGTGAATCAACTGCAGGAGATTGCAGCAGCTAGGAATGTGAATCCTAAATCCCCCATCACGGAGGTAAAGTTGTCTCATAAGGCGTGTTATTGATTAGGTCTCTCCTCTCCTCTCTTATCCAGTGAGTGTGAGTTTAGTAACAGATGTCAGAGCAAGTCCCCTGTTCTTTAGTCTTTTGAAAATGTCACACTAACTTGTTTTGAAATTCAGTTGAATTGATCTGTATCACTTGTAGGATCTTTGAAAATATGCCTTTTAAAGCACAGAGCTTGCGCAACATTAAAGGAAACTAGTTGTAGTTCTTACTGCTTGTTGAATAACTTCTCATGATCTTGGGTCATTCTTTAACGTGCAAGTGTTCTGTTTGACATGCTGCATTTAACTTGCACAGAAAAATCTGGTATACGAAGGCTCTGCCTACACTAACTTGAAATGCACTTAGATGTCTTCTGTTCGATGCTTAATTTGTGCAGTACTGCAAATGAATCAGTTAGTGTATCTTAACTTCCTGGCTTTCTCCTGAAGTTCAGCTTGCTTGTTCTCCCCAAGGAAAAGTAATTTACAAAGCATAAGTTAGCTACATTGGCAAGTAAGTATTAATGTAATACTAATATTAATATAGTGAGTATTAATCTCCTCAGCTCCTGGAACAAAATGGAGGCTACGGAAACAATGCTCAACCTCGGACATCTGTGACTTCTGTTTCACAGAGCTTCAAGCCTGCAGGACAGCTGAACAATATGTACAATGCAGGTAAGTGCAGAAATAGACATCATCTTAGTGTAAAACTGACTGCATATCTTCTCTCTGGAAACTAAAAATCATTTGGGGATTGTAGACATCTTGCACAAATACTAGCTATTTTACGTTTATGTCACTGTTTCTAACTTTGTTTTATTTTTTGCAGAGTTTGGTTGTATCTTGATACATGCAAATGAATTTCTCAAATTCATTGCTGGGCACAATAAAATTCTGTTTCCTCTGTAAAATAACTGAAACTAAAATGCATTATTGACTTGTAGAGACGGTAGAGTTGAAATAAGTGAAGTAAAACTTGATGAAAGTGGCAAATACAATAAGCAATAATGTTAAGAACAAGAGCTGTAGCAAAAGTAATCTTCAGGTTATGACAAATGAATAAAAATGGCTTATTTTAAACCCAAAAATTTCCAATTCAATGAGGCAATGATATTTGAAAGTGTCTTGAGTAAAGAGGAGAATTGAAGAGGAATTTAAATTTAAACTGTTAAAAATTGTCTTAGAAGGGCTGTATTTTAACTGAAATCTTGTTACTTTGCAGCAGAAGTTACTGAAATCATTACATATCCTGAGTTTGTGCACAACATTGGATTTTTGGTGTAAGAAAGTAATAGTTATCTTCGCTTTCCAAGGACAACTACTTAGTATCAGATATGTTACAACTTAAAAAGATAACAGCCATTCTGTGGCTTTTGGTATAACTTTATCCTAAAATGGGCTTGTTGGTGTCTAATGATTGAAGTAGTCCAATAAAAAATGCACAAGCAGTTGTAGGGATTTTCACTATGGACCACAGTAGTTCATTAATGCCAAGGAGTCACTGACCTGACACGTATTTACTTTAGCCTGCAGAAAGCCCATATGAGGAACAAATACTTCCATAAACCTCTGGGGTCCTCCTCTCCCTTCTCTTCTCTCCCTCCCCAAAAAGGCTTTTGACCCCCTGTGATAGTTTCAAGTGCATCTGACAGAGCGCACTCATAGTCTGAAGCTATTTACTCTTGTCACTTCCAAAAGACTCATGTCTGACAGCCTCAAAGGAAAAAAGCAGCAGCCTAAACTCAGTTTATTGGCTATCCAGTCAGTACTTTCAGAAATAGCCATGGCTGGTACTTCCTTGAGCCCAGCTTATCATGGGAGGATTGTTCAGGGAGGACTTCAGGATATGGTTGCACCATAGGGCATCAATGGTGTGGAGAAGGAGTTGTGGTTCCATCTGAGGAAAACCAGTAGTTGGACTAGCAGTACTAAATTGAGTCAACCAAAACATGTCTCCAAAATGACACAATTAAAAGCTGCCATACCCTTTCTATAAAAACAGATATTCTGGAGTTCATTCAGTTGAAGATACTTGCACTTAAATAGTGAAGAAAATGAGAAGCTTGATAGGATTATTTGCATCTAATTTCTTACTCAAAGGCAATTTCTGCACCCATTTTATCATATATTACATGTGAATGTGGAACATTTCATACTGTATTCAATTTTCCTTCCAGCTTGATATTTCTTGTTTCATATTACTTATGCTGAATTGCTAATGAGATAAAGAATACTAATGTTCCATTATTACAGTAATGTTATCTGTATATCAATTTCTGTGGGAGAATCCAACTTCCTAATAGGTTTTTTATAATCAAAAGGCTGTCTGGCCTTCTGTTTTATGCAAGAAGGACTATCATTTCTTGTATACAATCATATTAATAGGGATGTTGTGCTTAACAAGCAACTTAGTTATGCCAGCTGCTTTTGAAGCCCTGCATTAAAATGTCTCTGCTGGGGGTACTTAAGCAGATTTGCTAATGATAAGCGGCCGGGGCACTTTAAGAGGCTGATACTGAAAGACAGTACCTTGCTGCACTGGCAATATGAAATAAATGCTTTACTTTCAGAATTTTTTAACCTTGTTTTCTCTTAAATGCAAACAGCCAATTAAATAATGTGTTATGTAGTTTGCTAGTACCTCCTGACTCCAAGAAGTACTATTTCTTTGCATAGGTTGTAGTTAAAGAGAACTTTAGAAGTGTGAGCCTTACAGCAAGGCATAGCCTGTATGTGCATTCACTTCCAGCTTTGTAGGCAGCTTGCTTTAGTATGGAGCCCATTGCAGGATATAACTTAAAGTACAATTATTTTTATTTAACTGCTCTAGGCCTGACCGTTGCGGAATGTGACCAGACTTATGGAGGGTTCTTTGATATTCTGAGGGGTGGAACAGAGCGATTTTTCACTAACATTAAGGATACATCTTCTAAGGTTATCCAGTCTGTGGCCAAGTGAGTAAAAAAAAAAAATAAATTTAAAACTGTGCTGGTAAGAGTTCTAAATGAAGGGTCAGGAGCTTACTCCAAAAATGTTCAAATTCAGCATACTTTTCCAAGCGTGAGCTCTAATAGCTGGTAGCTAGCCCTGAGATTTTGAGTGATATTCATGCAAAAGTTACTTTAGCAATCATGTACTAGAAATGAGACTACTGGGGGCAAAAGCCTATTCATAAGGACTACTTCCCCTGCTGTATTTTAGATACTGAAAACTTGGGAGAGATCAGCAGGTGGTGGCTGGAGCAGGGTGGAGAGGTATGGAATAGGACTGTCATGGTTCAAAATGAATGAGTTGAATTAACAGATAGGGCCTCCATGAATAAGACAGGAGGAAAAAAAGATGGACTGGTGAAAGGCAGAAATAAAGGGAATGCAGGTGGGAAAAAAAAACCTGTATGGAAATAGTGTATGAGCTCTTCTGTCCAGTTTAGTTTTCAGGTGGAATTCTATGCCCTCAAGGCAAAGTGAGAGGATCTGCACTGCTCTCTTGTTTGTCCTGCATTACGTGGAAGAATACTCCTGTTTTGATGTATGTGTTCTCAGTTACCTAGTGTGTGACTATCTTTTTCTAATCAGATTTTCAGTCTCATTCCAAATATTTCTAGTACATCTACATGATCAATATTTATCAATATATATGATTCATAAATTGTTAACTCATAATAAAACTTCATGCAGTGTAAAAGTTTTTCTGAATTCTAGGAAGAGCAGGTAAGTCACTACTGAATACCATGAGTAAACTAGACCCTCCTAAGGAATACTGAACCTTGTCCATCACTGTAGGGTTTGTGGCCCTTTAATTGGGATACTGCACTATGGCTTGTGAAGTCTATTGCTTGCAACATGTTTTTCTGTCACTGAGCGTAATTTGTGCATGGTGCTACTCTAAAATGTTTGTAATGATCAGATAGGTTAGATCAGATAGATAGATCAGATAGATCTGTAGGTCTTGTACCTCTGTAGCCACTTCAACTGCATTTTTAGTTGCTTGCTTTTATACTTAGCTTGTTCAAACTTCCTACATGTGGCTTAGAAAGGCCAGGTCTATTTTTTTTAAAGGTAGCAAAAACTATGCAACTCTGTTTTGTCCTTAAGCTTTCTACAGAAGCAATTGGCACAGTAGCATCAAACTTTTCACCCTGGGGAAATCATACTGACTCAAGAGAAGACAGGGAGGTATACAAGGGGAATGAACTGTTGCATGATGAAATGTTAGCAGCTTAGCAGAACTGTAGGAATTCTATGTATGAAGTAACATGATGAGCTACAACTTTTAAGCAACTGCTCTCCATTTTATTTCTTTGGCATGTGCTGTCTTGCAGGCCTCTCTTCTTTGTCTCCTTGTACCTTCTACTTCCTGTGGAATTGATCTTCCTCTCCCCTCCTCTTCAGTCCTACTTCTGTTCCTTTTGTGGTATCTAGTTAAATGAAATTTACTGTGTGGTAAAAACATGGAAATATTCTGCAAATTCCTTGCCTTTGACAGCCATGCTATTTATAAACTCGAAGGTACTTAATTCCTTGTTTTAAATTCTACCAGTTTTGCTTAGATTTAAGTCTCACAGTGGAGAAATTTCTTTTCTTCCTTTGTGATAGATAATACTTAAATTCTTCTCTGCCTTTGACAAAGTTACAAGCCCTACTTTCCCATGCCTGTGTCCTGTACTAGATCTTACTCTGATACTATATTTTGATTCGTACACTACATGCATCTGAAGCATCTGAAGTACTCCTGTGCTTCACTCTTGTGCTCTTGTCTCCACACGATTTTCTGGATTGTTCCATCCATCAGTTATGCTTGAAGAACTTTTCCTCTTCCTGCTCTTGCAAGTGGTTTCTTCCTCAAAGGCCATTGGAAGATTAATTACTCTTTTGAATTTAATCTGGTGCCATTTTGCCCTTTTTTGGTGGTGGATTAGGACTGTCTAAAATTGACTTTCTAATATGGAATGGCTTATGCTGTGCCTGCACCTTATTTTTATTTCTCTTACCTAACAGGTGTGTGTGGCTTTTTGTTTTGTGTGATTTCCTTTGGTTACAGAATAAGTATAGTGTGTAAGGAATAAAACAGTAACTGTACATTCAACTGCATCTGCAGAGCTCAGCTGACAGCTTCTGAAGTATAGGACAGTGAGTACTTGCTGTCTGAAAAGAGGCTGTTCAGTTCACCTGCTTTTCTCTACAATTATTTGTTTAGATTATGGTGACTGCCCAAAATAAGTCTTGCATCTATCATAATCTTAGAGTTACTATACTACTTCTGAATTGCTAGTTAGCGTTCTATGGATGAACTGTACTCTTGGCACTTTACTTAGAATGCCTTTTTTGACAAAAATAGGAAAGTATGATTGAGATGGAACTTGGGCCTCTTTAGTCCGGCACAGAGACCTGTGGCAGGATCATTTACGCCTTAAATTTGCATGGAACATAAGGAACTGTTGTGGAATCCTCTAAACTGCTTCAAATCTTATCTGGCATGATTATTTACTTTGTGGTAGTATTTGAGCCTCTATCAGGAATGCAAGTGCTGTTGGAGACATTTTAGTGCATGTCTTGTGGAACTTCTTAAATACTAGTCAGAAAAGCTTACTACTTTTCCATCTTATTCGTATTAGTTACAAAAAGTCACATGCGGATATTTACTAGAATTGAGTAGCTTGTGAATATAATTGTTAGACCTGGTTTTAGTTTGTAGCTCTTAATGGGTGGGAGTATTGTGATATCCAAATCGGATCAACGAGCTACAGGCCTTTTCCAGCTAATGGGGGGATACAGTACTTCTGTAGGCTGTGATGAATTGACAGAGGATCGTCAGACAATGGATGTTAAGTCCCAAGACTTTTGCTTATATTCTGCTCTAACGTAAATCTTGGTTTTCTGGAGGACTCTGTCTTAACACAAGAAACCAAAGAGGCAGTTGTATGATCTAAGTGAATTTAGTTATTGGGTTTGGGGGGTGAAAGAAAAGGAGGGAATGCACCAAGTACATAATTATGCTAGTGCGAATCAGTTACTTCAGTACTTATTTTCCAGATAATATTTAACCAATACTGAAAGAGAAACTCTTTCCACCTATAATTTGCCAATATTCTTTAGTGGCCCTTAGTTCTGTAACTTCCATTCCTTGATAAGTCTGTCATGTGTATTTTGAATCTTAACTGTATGTTACAGTTCACCAAAACGGCAAAACATGAATTAATGTGAGCAATACTTAATGTTATGCAGGACCTAAGGTAGTCTTAAGTTCTTTAGCATTTAACATTCACTATTCTGCTGAGAGTCCCACCACTGGATTTGTGGATTCTTAAACTATTCTTTAACCAAGCTGAAGTGCTAATTCTTTAGTTGCATTCACTATAGGACATACCTGTTTCTGTCATGGTCATTCTCTGCCTTTACAAACTTCTTGTGGCTACAGGTGATACCATCAGGGATGTGGGAATAGCTTTTCTGCTTGACTACCTTTCCAAAACTCTTCAACCAACACTAAAAGCAGACATTCTGGACAAACTAAAATGTCTCTTCCTTGTCATGCATTTTCCTCACCAGTGTCCTGGTTTGAGGTAAAGCAGAACCAGTTTTCTTTTCAGTAATTTTACTTTTCAGTTAAGCCTCTCCTAACACTCTGAAATGAATGGCATATTCTTCAGACAGCGTCTGCTTCCAGAGTGATAAGGCCTGATGTTTATAGTTAATGGTGTGCAGAAAGGCTCCTGCTTATACTATAACAACCATGGTCAGCTAACTTTGTTGTGTGCCACATTGGAAGGTCAGAGGTGGAAAAGTGTAGGAGGGGTTGCACCTGTGAGGAGGAGTGGACGGGACAGGTGACCCAAAACTGACCAACAGGGTGTTCCATCCCATCTGCATCATGCTCAGTATAAAAGCTGAGGAATCAAAGGGTGCAGTGGCTGGCGTCTGAGGAGGACTCTCTTCATCTGCCTTTGATCCCAATCTATGCATTCCTGAATCCAGATCCAGAATCCAGTTCCTGTCCATCAATGAGACCAGTCTGGGACTTTCCCAGTGCCTGCTGGCAACGTGATCATCATCCTGGGAGCTCAATATTGGTTTTATATATATATATATTGTATGCATTTCATCATTTTCATAGAATCATAGAATCATAGAATTAGTGAGGTTGGAAGGGACCTTTAAGATCATCAAGTCCAACTGTTAACCTACCCTGATAAAAAACAAAACAAACAAACAAACAAAAAACCCCACCCACTTCTAAACCACTTCCCTAAGCACCTCATCTACCCTTTTCTTAAACACCTCCAGGGATGGTGAATCCACCACCTCTCTGGGCAGCCTATTCCAATGTTTAATAACCCTTTCAGTGAAAAAATGCTTCCTAAGCATTTCATTTTCTTATTAATATATTTTCTTTTTGTTGTTTTATTATAAGTATTTCATTAAAGTAGCTTAGTTTATTTTTCGAACCATGAGTTCTTTCTTCCTCTCATTCTCTCTTCTCTTGTCTGAAGGGAGAGAGGTTAAAGAGACCATCGTCTGTTTTGTGGCCAGCCCAAACCACAACAGATTTATTGGCACCCAACATGGGGCATGACCGAGGCTCTGACAGATTGCCCGACTAGTTCGAATTCTGGCTTGCTCAGCTGAGAGGGTATTAAATTTTTCCTTTGAGAGTCTTGAGGGACTGGAAATTAAAGAAGATAGCTTGCATCACATTGTTCTTGAGTCGAATGCTATATTGTGCATTTATAGGGGTTTGTTTAAAGTTAGTTGATGCAATGCTGCTTAACTTAAGCGCTCCTCATGTTGGAGTCTGTCATCTCATTACATAGGCTCTCTCCTTCCTGCTTAGCATTGCTTTTCTGAATTGTGGAGTTACCTTCTTTATCTGCAGATAGACTTTTTTCTCAGTGAATCCAAACTGCAGTGGAAGAATTAGTGTTTTGTCGTTGCTACAAAAAAGTTATTTTTCTTCTTTCTCATAGCTGCCTTTATCTTAATTCAAATTTCGGTTCCTTATTTATCCTAATAAGTGATAAAGTCTGAAAACTAAAATGTGTCACAGACTACTAGGAACAGGAGAGTGAATGAGGGCCATCTTGATTGACCCCAGGCCACCTCACTTGCAGGTGTTGCAGTCTCTGTTGCAGATTCAGGTCAGGCAGAAAGTTTGTAGCTACATGAGAGAAAACACAGAGCAACACAGGTTCAACCCTCTATTGATACAAACTGACCTAAAGGAAAGTACTAGGGTGTGTACACACTTAAAGCAGGTAGGCAGTGCTCTGTGAAGGGGCCTGATATGGCAGAGCAGCATCTGCACAGAAGGGAACTTTGTTCCAGCAAATGTACCCATGTGTGCCTGATAACTCAGTCTGGAGCCATGCAGCCTCAACATACCTCTGTTCAGCTCGTCCATCTCTTGCGTGTGATGCTGCTGTGCCCCTGACCAGCTTTGATGCTTATTGAGGTCTGAAGGTTTTTTAGTTGTAACAGGCATACAGACTTTTTCCTGCAAAACGGCAAGCTTGAGTTGGCTGTGCTCTGTTGTTGACATACCAAGCTGCACTTTTTCAGCAATGTGTGTATGGTGAGATCCACGCTTCTAATAATGTTGCATTTTAATTTAGACAAATGTAAAAAGCAAAGCTGGATTGAGTGGTGTTCCTAGTAAGAAGTCAATATCTGAAAGTGTTCCCAAACAAATGGATGTGAGGACTGTTGTTTTTTTCCTGTTAATAGTTCTATGCTTGTTTCAAGTTGCTGCTTAACCTCGGTGTTACAGCATTGAAGAGATAATGGTTCTTTGTTCTCAGGCTATTGTATTAGGTGTTTCTTTATCTTGATATTAAAAGAAGTTTCTATCATTAGAATGATCTGCATGTTTTCTTGCTTGAAGCTGGTGGGTATAAGCAACAAATAACGTTTGTCACTTATAAAGGACTATGCTTATCACTAATTTTAGTTAGAAATCATGATTAGCTCTGAATGTAAATTTCTGCCTTAATTTGGCTGCATGATTTAGCTGCATGGCTGCTTGAGCAACATGATGAAGTTATGTCCTTCTAAAGATGCAGATAATTTTGAAATAGTGTTTACTTGGCCATTTTGTCTACCTCCTTATGCAAGATTTTTCAAGGCTGAGCTTTTTAGTGCTTTGTCTAGTGAGACCCTCAGACTTCCTTAGTGAGACCCTCAGACTTCCTTAGTGAGACCCTCAGACTTCCTTAGTGAGACCCTCAGACTTCCTTAGTGAGACCCTCAGACTTCCTTAGTGAGACCCTCAGACTTCCTTGTGGTCTTTTCAGTTTCTCTTGAAACCTTGGGTCATTATCATTGTTAGGACATTGATAAATAGAATCACAGAATGGTGTAGGTTGGAAGGGACCTTGAAGATCATCGAGATCCAGCCTCCCACTAGACCAGGTTGCTCAAAGCCCCGTCCAGCCTGGCCTTAAACATCTCCAGGGATGGAGCTTCCACAACTTCTCTGGGCAACTTGTTCCAGCGCCCCACCACCCTCAAAGTGAAAAGTTTCTTCCCAATATCTAAGCTAAATCTACCCTCTTCCAGTTTAAAGCCATTCCCCCTCATCCTGTCACTACATGCCCTTGCAAAAAGTCCCTTCCTAGCTTTCCTGTAGGTCACATTTAGGTACCGGAAGGCCGCAATAAGGTCTCCCAGGAGCCTTCTCTTCTCCAGGCTGAACAACCCCAACTCTCCCAGCCTGTCCTCATAGGAGAGGTGCTCCAGCCCTCTAGTCATCTTTGTTAGCCCTCCAACCCGCTCCAACAGGTCCAAATACTGCAAGGACGTTTCCTTGCTTTCAGAACAGTTGCTCTTGTAAACTGGACGATCTTGTAAACAATCCCTCCAGCCTCCTTCATGCTTATAAGCAAGCAGTAAGGAATCAAAGCATAATGTTCTCTTTTGATGTTTCAAAATTTAAGTGCAGTATCCTGGATCTGCTCTTTCAAACAGTGTCTTGAAACTTTGTAGTGACATAAAAGTTTTGCTTTGATAGTGCCTCTGCATTCTTTAAACATGGTGGGTGTAGCCTGAGAGACCTGGGTTTTAGACTTATGGCTTGAATGGGTTTATTTCACAGTATTAACTCCAATGTGTTCTGTTTCAGTTATGCAAAAGGAGACTTGGATATATCATACATCACTTCCAGAATTGCTGGTATGATAGTTATGTGTGTCTTAAGAATAACTTCTAATTGTTCTTATATATGATAAAATTGAATACTTCACCTGGTGTTTGTTGTTCTGTCTTCAGTGATGTCCTTTCCAGCTGAAGGTGTAGAATCTGCCATCAAAAATAACATAGAAGATGTGCGGTTATGTCTGGATTCTAAACATCCTGGCCACTATGCTGTGTACAATCTCTCTCCAAGAACATACAGGCCTTCAAGATTCCATAATAGGGTGTGTATAGTTTTTGTGTATTTCTGTAAAAGGTCTTTCAGCACAATGTCTTCATTATACCTTCAGCTTTTTATTGTGAGATATGTTAAAGTACACTGCATAATCAAAAAGATGACAAAAGAGTAAGTATAATCACAAGATCAAAGAGTAACCAATATTCTGTTTGTCTTTACTTTCAGTCCAAACTTAACTGATTAAAGACTAATCTTTAATCTTACTGGCTAAAGTCTGCGTTTTCTACACTAGTGATATCTTTGAAACCACGTACAGGTACCTTACATGTTTCAGATTTAAATGGAGAATACTTACCATAATTAAAACTTACTAAAATATCAATCTCTCCTACATTCGGAGGTTTTCCTTTATCAAAGGTAGTACTGCTTTGGCAACTGATTTGCAGAAACTGTTTACTGGACTTTCTCCTTGTACCACTACATACCATTTGACTCCCCTGTGGCTCAGCCCTAGCTGACTGCTTGTTGCTACTGCTTGAAATATTGGTATAGCTTAGCTGAGCCTGTTAGCCTTTCTACCTATTTCTCTGATAGTAAAATGAAGACATTTGGCTAGTTTAGTAACAAGGCTGTGAGGACAGCTTCTTAGGCACTAAGACTTCAGTGTCTCCTCCTAAATTCACCTCAGCTGTCCTGTAAGTAGCTCATCAGTGGAGACTGTTACTGGGTTGTGAGTTGTCTAGCACTAGCCACATTAGACCTCACTTCAGTCTGTAGTGATCATGCCCCTTCCCCACAAAACTGACTGCCCATGGGTAAGTCTAGAAGCGTTATTTGTTACAGGAGACCCCTTTTGGGCTTATCCTGCTGAGCCATCCTTAGCATTACTTCAGTTATCCAGGTTCACTTAAACTGTCAGGCTGAGGTATGTCTAATGTATTCTGTCTAGTGGTTGTCACTTCCTTTTGTTTCCTTGTAAGTTTCTAGACAAGACAAAGTATTGTCACACCTGAAAAAATGATTACTGCCTGGTGGAGGCAATCAACTTCTTTATCTACATATGGTTCAGTATGAGTTTCAGGCAGAGGCTGTTCAACATGGAAGGCAAAGCTTAATCATGCAGGAAACCTCCTGCATGATTATTTGCAGCAGGTATCTCAAAGCAAAATCTTCAGCAATGCTTTGTAGCACAAGATTGCTGGAAAGCCTAGTGAGGCTGACATAGTGAACTGATTTATCCCTCACACTATAAAGCTGTCAATCTCTGTTTAGGGAATGATAAATTCTGTGACTGGAAAATTATTTACCCTGGGGCTGTTTTTTTGGTTATGCAAGTCTGAGGTGCCTATACACTGATACTCCTGATGTATTGGTACTGTGAATGTAATATGAACACAGCTAAATCTACCGGTGATCTGGAACGCTTCTGGTCTATATCTATGTTTTTGACATTGATTTTTGCCTTAGAATCTTTATTTTCCGGGGAAGTAATGGTAGGTCATACCTTGTCAAAAAAATGTAGGTTCCTGCCCACTTTATTGGCTGGGAGTATTTAGGAAGTTTCTGCAAAACACTGTTGTCTTAAAAAGGCAGCTATTTTGCTTGGAAAACAAACTCTTTAAATATATTGGGGAAAATTTCCTCGTCCATCTCTGAAATCCAGATACACAATGAGCAATACTAACTGACTTCATTATTTGGTGCTGGGTGAGAACTAAGGAAGCTTAGTGTTTCTTTAGTGCCTGGAAAAGATGATTGTGGCAAGCCTTAAACCTGATCAGAGGACAACAGCTTCTGAAATTCTTAATTCTGACACTTTGCTTAGTAGGTATTTATGAAATTATATATTCTTGCTTTCTTTCAGTATGCTATCTGTAGGGAACTCTCACAAATTTCTTTAACCTTGGTTAGAGTTAATGGTAGTTTTGAAGTCTTCTCTGCTGGTTTTGAGTCCTGCTTTAGGTTACTCAAAGGTTGTGCACTCTCCATTGTTATGCTAATGATCAGAACATTTTGAGCTTAAAACATAGGCAAGGGAAAAGAAGGTAATGTTATGTGGTATACCTCTTGTAAGAAAACTAGTGTTTGAGCAGAAAGTAAACGGTAAATCAGAAAAATGTCAGTTCCTGCTTTTTTGAATATACCTGCTTTTCTAGACTGTTCTCTGGTTTGTAGCTGTAATGCTGCAATATAATTCTTTTACTGCTATTGTAATATTTGAGATGTACTGAAGCCCACATTGAACCCCATGGTGAACAGGAATATAAAGGGCTGCTTACTTTAGCTTTTTTTCATTCAGTGGTGACCTTGCATAAGCTTTCACTAACAAAAGAACATTCAATTTAAATCTTTCTCAAATTGGCGCTTTCTGAAACTGCTCTTTTTTTTTTTTAAATAAAAATACTAGAATACAGTGAAAAGCTGTAGGAGAATTTGTATGTGAAACTGTTTCTTTCAGACATTTTTCCTAAGCTTGGCACAAAACCAGTCTCTGAGAATTTTTTATGATACTAATTTAGTTCAGGTAATTAATCTCAGAGTAACCCTTGAACTCTTTTATCTGGGTAAGAAAATGCATTGCTGATAGCAAGCCTAGTCTTCTAAATTCAGCAAGTGTGGTCCTGGCTAAAAAGCAATAGAAAAAGCTTGCTTTGTAAGTTGTTTCCTTGGTCTACTCTTAGGGTGTTGCAAGTGCTCAAGGATCAGTTTTCACATACTACATTCTTACTGGACAGCTGATTTTAAGAGTATAGACTCAGGAGTGAAGCCGATTATTTGGTAGTGTTTTGTAGCACTAATTGCAGAAAGAATATTACTTAAATATTGATGGTTGTTGAATAAAGAACAAATGTAAAAGCAAACCAAGTCTTTCTGTTGGTTTATTTTCCTTAAGAATATGTGCACAAATCAAGTTGAAGGCTGTTTTACTTTATTCCTTGCTCTAAGAAAATTTCAGATGGTACTAATAGTACTGTCAGTACTTCAGATAGTTCTGAGTTGTTGATACTTCTAGTGCAGCAGACTATAGACAGCGGAGTTTTATTGCGCTTCATCCTATAAAGTGGTGCTTAGCTGTATGACTACTTTTCTTGAGCATCTTGCTGAATTTCCACCCAAAGGTGCTATTGAAGTGTAAAATTTCTTCTTACATACGGTTTGTGCTATGCAAATGTGTGTGACTACGTAATCTCGTTTCTCATCTCTGCTGTCTCTCTCGTTTCAGGTTTCTGAATGTGGCTGGCCAGCAAGACGAGCACCAAATCTTCAGAATCTTTATAGCATATGCAAGAACATGCATTTATGGCTGAAACAAGACCAGAAAAACGTTTGCATTGTGCACTGCCTTGTAAGAAACTGGTTGAAATACTAAGTGCTTTGCTTTATCCAGGTTTTAATTGTGAATAAGGATGCCAGTATCCACTGAGTTTGTGAATGTTGCTGGCTTTTTCTGCTGTGAGGCCTGGGGGCAATTCCATCCTGCTATGTCTTTAGGAAAATTATTTGCATACATTTTCTTCTTAGGCAAATTAGTAGGGTAATGTAGCCCTTGCTTACTTGCATGTAGCATGGAAGGCAGTATATAGGAGGGATTAAAGCAAAGTAGCATTTGGGAGAAAGAATCTGCTCTACTATTTCAGTGTTTGCTTTTTTTTTTGTTCTTGTTTTTGGAGTGACAGCTGGATGTACACTGCATTTCCCACTACTGTCCATTTAGAATGTAATCTCTATCAGTAAAATTGCAGAAACTGACTATGAGACCTTTAGTGGAACTTGCTTTTGCTGGCAGCAGATTGCTGTGTAACTTCCACTGTTCTCATTCACCTTCATATAGCCCAAAAAAGCAAGAAAACTCTCAATAAAGAGCCACCTCATGTCAAATATGGGGAGGAAATGAATTTAAAGGATAATTGCTATGCTCAAGATTTGAAAACATGAGGTTACTGTTATGTTTGTGTAAGAGAATTGCCTGTGAAATTTTGACATTCTTATTTTCCTGTGCAGTAACGAGAGAAACATGACAGTAGTTACAATACATATGATGCTGCTGGAAAGCATTCAAAACCAGTCCTTTGATATGGTATAGTAGTGTATATTGAACGTCATTCAAAGTCTAAAAGATGTTTTGTTAATCTGCCTTTATGACGCAGTTGTAAAGGGCTTGCTGTGACTTACTTGCTCACCTCTGTACATTTTTTCTCCCCTCAGTGTGGTGTTTTAATTTGGAAGTGGCTTTGTAATGCAAATGTACATAAGTCACTGTTTGTCATGCTGAACAATGTTTTTTCATTCTTCCCTTTTATTCATTAATATTTTGTCCTAAGTGCAGGCATCTCAGGGTAGGGATCATGATTTTGTTCCATCTGCGTGAAATGTAACCAAAAGGCAGGGTCCAGCCCATAGAATCATAGACTAGTTTAGTTTACTGACTTCTGGAAATCATTGGGCTTGTTAGTTACACCAGCAGTAATAATACTGATTTGCTGAACTGATCTTTAAAGATCTGGCTCTTATGATACTTGCAGACCTTCTTTTTATTGGTCTAAGTAATGGTTAGAATAGATGCTTAGCTTTGAAGGAAATGCCTGTTAAAACAAGTTGAGGATAAACATTTCCTTCTTCCCCATTTCCACACTCATATGCCAAATTACTATAAAAAGATCTGTTCCATGTTGTTAGCAAAAAAACTTGAGAGGTCGTATTCTGTCAACCATTACCTCTTCTGAATCTTCAGTCTTTTATAAAGTAGGGATGAATCTGTGATATGTGTAGCCATGGTCCATGTGGAAAGAGGTTCAATGTTTTAATTTTCTTGTCTTAGTTTTGTGGCAAGCTATTCATCTCAGAAGACTAAAGTGTTTAGTGTGGCTTATTTCTTCTGAATCGTAAGACTTCTCTTGTAGAAGTCCATGGTTATCAGCCAAAAATAGCACTGAACTGGGGTTTAAGGTAGCAGCCAGAAAACGAACTTAAAAATGGGTATTAGTGACAGCAAGGTAGTAAACATCAATTGAAAATTTCACACAGTCTTAAGCTAAAGCGATTGTTCATATATGAGGCGGCAGATATGTAGTTTCTTTTGTATTGTGTGAAAATCAAATGAAAACATTTCATTCAGATACAAACTTCAAATCTAATGATTGCACTAGACCTTGGATTTCATTACATTAAATAAGGAGATAGCATGTTCTTCAGTAACTTCCATAATGCTTTTTCCACTAGGTTTAATAACAAAGTTACTTTTTTTTTTTGTAGGATGGAAGAGCAGCATCTGCTGTTGTAGTTTGTTCTTTTCTGTGTTTCTGTCGTCTCTTCACTACTGCTGAAGCTGCAGTTTATATGTTCAGTATGAAACGCTGTCCTCCTGGCATTTGGCCTTCTCATAAAAGGTACAGTATCTGTCTGTAGGGTACTGTTGAAGCAAGTAGTTATGCAATTGTGAATATGCTACTGTTTTTACAGGATGCTTTTTAGGACAAAAAGTTATTTCAATAGTGTCTGTGTTTGAACAGCAGAATACTTGGAAAAATTGATGTACCATGAGCAGAGAAGGTAGTTCTGAATTTTGTGAGCCTTTAAGTTACTCATGAAGTTCTTATCAAAAGTGAGTGAAATGTATGTCCTGTACTGAAGAAATGTTAGGAGTGAAATCAAGGGTATGCAGTGCTTTTGAATGCTCTCTTAAGTATAAAATCCTCTTCCACGTTTTTAAGAATTATTCCATGTTTACTAGTTTATTAGAATATCACAGAATCATGGAATTTGCAGAGTTGGAAGGGACCTCTAGAGATCATCTAGTCCAACTCCTCTGCCAAAGCAGGATTGCCTAGAGCACGTTACTCAGGACTGCATACAGGTGGATCTTGAAAATCTCCAGAGAAGGGGACTCCACAACCTCCCTGGGCAGCCTGTTCCAGTGCTCTGTCACCCTAACCGTAAAGAAGTTTCTCCATGTATTCGAACGGAACTTCCTATGTTCCAACTTCTGCCCATTGCCCCTCGTCCTGTCATTGGGAACCACTGAAAAGAGTCTGGCTCCATCCTCCTTCAACCCACCCTTTAGCTACTTATAAGCAATAATAAGGTCTCCCCTCAGCCTTCTCTTCTCCAGGCTAGAGTCCCAGCTCTCTCAGCCTTTCCTCATAAGGGAGATGCTCCAATCCCTCAATCATCTTGGTTGCCCTACGCTGGACTGTCTCCAGCAGTTCCCTGTCTCTCTTGAACTGGGGAGCCCAGAACTGGACACAGTATTCCAGTTGTGGCCTCACCAGTGCAGAGTAGAGGGGGACAATGACCTCCCTCGACCTACTGGCCACACTCTTCCCTGTGCAGCCCAAGATTCCATTGGCCTTTTTGGCAACAAGGGCACATTGCTGGGTCATGGATAATTTACTATCTACCAGGACCCCCCGATCCTTCTCCTCAGAACTACTTCCTAGGAGGTCCACCCCTAACCTATACTGGTGCTTAGCATTCTTCCTCCCCAGGTGCAGGACCTTGCACTTGCTTTTGTTTAATCTCATTAGGTTCTTCTCTGCCCAGCTCTCCAGCCTGTCCAGGTCACACTGGATGGCAGCGCAGACCTCTGGAGTGTCAGCCACCCCTCCCGATTCAGTATCATCAGCAAACTTGCTGAGGATACACTCTGTCCCCTCATCTAGGTCATTAATGAATATATTGAACAAAATTGGACCGAGTATTGACCCCTGGGGGACACCGCTGGTTACAGGCCTCCAACTAGACTTCGTGCCGCTGATCACAGCCCTCTGAGTTCTGTCACACAGCCAGCTCTCAATCCACCTCACTGTCACCTCATCCAGCCCACACTTCCTCAGCTTCCTAATGAGGATGTTATGGGAGACGGTGTCAAAAGCCTTGCTGAAGTCAAGGTAGATGACATCTACTGTTCTCCCCTCATCCAGCCAACCAGTTATAACATCATAGAAGGCTATCAGATTGGTCAAGCATGATTTACCCTTGGTAAATCCATGTTGACCACTTCCAATAACTTCCTGATCTTCAATGTATTTGGAGATGACATCCAGAATGAGTCGCTCCATTACCTTCCCAGGGACAGAGGTGAGACTAACCGGCCTGTAGTTCCCTGGGTCCTCCTTCTTGCCCTTTTTGAAGATTGGAGTGATGTCGGCCTTCCTCCAGTCCTCCAGCACCTATCCTGTTCCCCATGACCTTTCAAAGACTATGGAGAGTGGTCTAGCAATAACATCTGCCAGCTCTCTCAGCACTCGCAGGTGCATCCCATCAGGACCCATGGACTTATGGATGTCCAGCTTGGCCAAGTGGTCTCTGACCCGGTCCTCCTCAACTGAGGGAAAATCTTCCTCTCTCCAGACCTTCCCCCTTACCTCCAGGGTATGGGATTCGTGAGGGACAGCTTTAGCAGTGAAGACCAAAGAAAAGAAGGCATTCAGTAACTCTGCCTTCTCTGTGTCTTCCACCACTAGGGCGCCCATCTCATTCATTAGTGGGCCTACGTTTTCCCTAGTCTTCCTTTTTCTACTGATATCCTGAAAGAATTTCTTATTATCTTTAACTGCAGTGGCCAAGCTGAGTTCTGATTGAGCTTTGGCCCTTCTAATTTTCCCCCTACGTAGCTTTGTTATATCTTGGTAATCCTCATAAGTTGCCAACCCCCTTTTCCAGAAAATGTAAGCTTTCCTTTTTTTTTCTGAGGTCCAGCCAAAGCTCTCTATTTAGCCAGGCTGGTCATCTTCTTAATAGCTTTTACTGTATTAGAATATACTTTTACTGTTGGCAATCCCAAGCACAAATACAGGCTGGGCAGAGAATGGATTGAGAACAACTCTGAGGAAAAGGACTTGGGGGTGTTGGTGGATGAGAAGCTCAATACGAGCCAGCAACGTGCGCTCACAGCCCAGAAGGCCAACTGTATCCTGGGCTGCATCAAAAGAAGTGCAGCCAGCAGGTCGAGGGAGGTGGTTCTACCCCTCTGCTCTCGTGAGACCTCACCTGGAGTGCTGCGTCCAGCTCTGGATTCCTCAGCACAAGAAGAACATGGACCTGTTGGAGCAGGTCCAGAGGAGGGCCACAGAGATGATCAGAGGGCTGGAGCACCTCTCCTATGAGGACAGGCTGAGAGAATTGGGATTGTTCAGCCTGGAGAAGAGAAAGCTCCAGAGAGACCTTATTGCAGCCTTCCAGTGCCTAAAGGGGGCCTACAGGAGAGCTGGAGAGGGACTTTTTACAAGGGCGTGTAGTGACAGGACGAGGGGGAATGGCTGTAAACTGGAAGAGGGTAGATTTAGCTTAGATATTGGGAAGAAACTTTTCACTTTGAGGGTGGTGGGGTGCTGAAACAAGTTGCCCAGTGAAGTTGTGGAAGCTCCATCCCTGGAGATGTTTAAGGCCAGGCTGGATGGGGCTTTGAGCAACCTGGTCTAGTGGGAGATGCCCCTGCGTGTGGCAGGGGGGTTGGAACTAGATGATCTTCAAGGTCCCTTCCAACATAAACCATTCTATGATTCTACTGTGTCAGAATATTGCATGTTCTGTGGAAAGACCAATAATGATTTCTGTCAATCTTTTACTGTTTAGGTAAGAATGTGTTCTGCTTTTTAAAGTAGTGCATGCAGAGGTGACTTTCATATACTTTGACAAATGTTTTAAACAAATAATTTGATTTAATTTGATAGGTCTTATAACAATAAAATCTCAGTAGCAAGTGACACTACTAGTTAAGTGTGTTTCCTACAAAAACAGTTAGATTTAGAAAGGTGAGAAGTAAGGATTAGTTTGAGTATAAATGACAGATTTTCTTTGAATATATTTAATGGGTCTTTTACAAGATAACTGATATTAATGAGGATAAACTTGAAGTCTTTAGGCAGCTTTGAGCTACTGGCTTCAGAACTGCTGTGCAAATTGGATCCATTATGCATAAGATACAAAATATGTAGTTCTCCTAGTTTGGGGAGGTGTAGTTTGGCCTTTGGAAGAACTGGCTAGTTTGTTTTAGAAGTGAATATATGTAAAGCTGTAGGCCTAAAGCAACATCTGGAGTTGTCTGCAAGGTGGGACACAGTTGCAGATGAGTTCATATGCAGTGATGTATGCAATTTTCTGGGCAGTATATTTTTCTGTTGTGATGTAGCAATCAGCCTTTTGTTACAGAAACTGTGTTGCTGTCCTTAAATTGAGGGGTTGGCTAAGGATCATAAATATTTATCTGTGTTTCTATTTCATTTTTGTCTTGTGATATTCTATCAGATTTAAAAATCTGCTTGCTGGAAGTGCTAATAAGTGTTCCCAGTGTTTTATTGTCACCACTTGTCACTACTTAGTGGCTGGATATGAACAGAAGTAACTCAACCTCTGTGTTCACCCATTTTTAGTGTTTGGTTCTCTGGCTAAATGAGTGTCTTTTGCCTTTGGCAGATACATTGAATACATGTGTGACATGATGGCTGAAGAACCCATTATTCCTCACAGCAAGCCCATCCTTGTGAGATCAATCATCATGACTCCAGTTCCTCTTTTCAGTAAGCAGCGTAATGGCTGCAGGCCTTTTTGTGAAGTTTATGTGGGAGATGAGAGAGTAACCACTACCTCCCAGGAATATGACAAAATGAAGTAAGTACAGGTTATGATTTGCACTGAAATAGCACATTATGTTTTTCTAGACTAACTTAAATATGAAGTCCTTACTGTGAGGAGAAAGCATGATTTTGCATGTGCCAGTTGAGCAGAAAGCATCTTTACTGTCTGGAACAGCTCCTCTGTCCCCTTTAGCTGATCTTGAAAGGTAAATCGTGGGGAAGAGACAATGTGGTTATAATAGCAGCTTGGATCTGTTTCTGCAGAAAGTGGGACTGATAGTGGGAGTGGCACAGGAAAGCAGAGGTAAGCAAGACCCTTTATCCTCTCACTTCATGTGATATAAACTAGGAATATTGATCCCTGGAGTATGTGTACTGAACTGAACATCATGTCTCAGTCAGGGAAACAGTAAGGATCCCCCAAGCACAGTAGCTGTAAGGGGAGTGCTTATTAGCACCTGTACAGCACTGGTGTCTGCTGTTGCAATACAGCACCGGTATTGCAAATGGTACAAGCAGTACTAGGTGCAGATAGTCACAGACAGAGGAAAGATGAGAGAATACCGAAGTCCTCCTACCCCATAAGGACTTCAGTGAATTTGGAGACAGCAGGAACAGAAACAGCTGTGGGGTGTTATAATAACATTTTGCCATCTTTTTTTACCACCGCTATCCTTCAGTGGGAGTCCTAACATATCACAGCAGTGCAGCTGCAGTTTCTTTCTGAACCTTTCTTTGGAACCGCTTTCTTCTTAATACCGTCTCTCTTGTATTTCCCAGCAGCTCCTTGAAGACATGTTTTTCCCTATTTGATTTGAGAACTATGGGTCTAAATATGTCTGCTGCTCTGCTGTAGGCAACTTAATCCTGTTATTTTTAGAGTTGCTTTTGAGTTTTAATCATTTAAAGCTAATTCCCTCTCCGTAATAAGAACCTGAAGCAGACTTTTACGGGTTGCTATTGAAGGCCTTGGAGAAACCAAACTAAACATAACATAATGGGCTATTTTTTAAAAAATTAAATAAACTGTGGTTATGTTTTTTCTTCAGGGAGTTTAAAATCGAAGATGGGAAAGCAGTAATTCCACTAGGCATAACAGTCCAGGGAGATGTTCTCATTGTGATCTATCATGCCAGGTCAACACTAGGAGGCCGACTACAAGCCAAGGTAATGATAAATTTAACAGCGTATATGGAGGATTTGCTTTTTTTTTAATTGCAGTTTTGTATCATACTTGTATTTGTGATCTCATTAAGTACATAGTTTTATTTGCTCTTCTTTGTTCACAAAGAAATGTGTGAGGTTTTCACGTACTTGGGAATTCAGCCTTTTCAAGCCTAGTAGTGTGTCCATTCTTCATGCTCTGCATGTAGATGCTTTGGTAAGCATTTCTGGAAATTACTTCAGTAGTGATAGTTACTATATTTTCGTGGAAAGCCTCTGGCCATGTTTTTGAGGCAGTGACTGTTATCTGATAAGTTGCACGACAAGACAGAACTTTTTAATTCAGTACACACAAATTGCAGCCCAAGGGAAAATACTACTCAATAGAAAAGTGGAATTCCAGGGACTGCCTGTAAAAAACAGGCTAGAAAAATTCATATGGTTTTGTACCCTATTTCTAGAGCCTGGTTGGGTTTTTATAACTGATTTTTCTTTCTGGTCTTTGTTCTCCTAGGGAGAATGCATGTTTCCTTTTTTAATTCAACTGTGGATGTAAATGTGTTGCAAGATCACAAAAAACTTGCTAATGAAGCCAGTCTTCAAATTTTAAAAAGCATCATTTTTTTTTCTCCAGATGAATAACCCAAATTAAACTTGGACATCCATGTAAAAGATAGGAAGGGGTAGTGCAAAGTTTGGGATAACCTGCAACATTGTGAAAATTGATCCAAAGGTTCTTCAGACAGTTTCTATACGTTTGGGGCAAACAAGCATATTCACACATATCTACTGTTACTGAAATACAGTTTTCCCCGTTTTTCCTACTTTGTGTGTAGGAAGGTGAGTATCAAATCTTGTCATGTTGCAGAGGTTCCAGACTTTTTTACAGCGCTATGGGCCAGATCTTCCAGACCACCCTAAAACTGAAAGCTCAGTGAAATGATTCTCTAATGCACAAAAATAACTACTGTATGGTTCAAGGTCATCAGTGAATTCATGCAACTGGGGATAATTCAGCCAAGGTTAGCTTATACTTCTTGTGCAATCTTAATTTCAATGATGATAGGGTTTTTTTGATGTGGTTTCTTTGGCATTTATTCACTGATTGGAAAAGATCAGAATCTTCTCATCTATGTGCTATAACACATAATACAGCAACAGTGTTTGTGATGATCCTGGTTTGGAGCTTTGATGGAACAATATTTAATGTGTCCTTAGTTTTATGTACGCTAAATTGCCCCCTGAAGCTCTCAGCAAAACACTTAAGAAGGTGAACCACCACGTTTCAATATTGCAGTTAAGTGCCTAGAGCTATATGTTGTGATTGTCTCCTACTTGCTCAGTTAATTTGAGAGGATTTAGTTTATCTTCTAGGAAATGTCTTGTATAGCAATGGTTTAAGAAAACTGATTTAATAGGGTGTTCAGGTTTTCATGTGTAGGTCAGGGTAGGGATGGATGGATCAGAGAAACTCCAGTATGCCCGTATCTCTTGTACTGAGGAGCCCATCACTGGACACAGGACTTCAGATGTGACCTCACCAGTGCTGGATAGAGGGGAAGGATCACCTCAACCTGCTGGCAATGCTTTGCCTGTTACCGGACTTCTGGTTATGATGTTCAATAAATGCCTACTGACAACAAAAGCTTTCATAATTCAATTTTATTATATCATATTTACTGGACTATTACTGTGTGACTTCCTTTGTAAGGACTGGCAAGACTATTCCACATGTGTTTTAGTTAAAGACACAGGGGAAATACATTGTGGATTTATCAGTTTGCTGTAATTTGTATTTGTGCAAGACTAGAAGCTATATAAATCTTCTATAGTAGCATTTTCGGGATTCTCACATATGCTGATCAGGCATGGTAAAGTAGTTTTTCTGTTAGCAGAAGAAAGAGTTGGGAAAATTGAATGGTTATAATGAATCAATTTCGAAAAGCCTTATAATTCCATCTGGGATTAATGGTTGACTTGAAGTTGCACAGGAAAAAGCACTCTTTGCATGTCATATCAAGTCTCCTTTTAAATGTGCTACATTTAAACTCTTCTGAATGGACTCCTTTATATATGACATATACTTCTTGAGTAGCATATTGCACAATGAGTTTTTCTGAGTGTGTGTTATTTAGAAAAGCAATAAAGGTTATGCATTTTCAGCTTCTAGAACAGGGTCTGGAAATGTTTAGTAGACTTTGATAGTCTGAGGTTAATGATGGGAGGTATCTGGTTCACGGTCTTTTGGTTTGCTTCTGGTACTAATAGATTTAACTGAGTTCTATCTTAAACTGCATTTAAATCTCTCAAGATAAAGTACACATGGAATTAGACTGAAATGGTAGCAAAAAACCCCACTCTAAAATATCATTCTGTAAGTACGTCAGCAAGAAAAGAAAGACTAGGGAAGAACTGGTCACCCAGGACAGAGACAAAGCCAAAGTACTCAACTAGTTTTTTGCCTCAGTCTTCACTGGCAAAGACTGCAGCCACACTACCCATGAAGCAGAAGGCAAAGGCAAGGACTGGGAAAATGAAGAACTACCCTCTGTAGGCGAAGATCAAGTATGAGACCACCTGAGGAACCTGAAGGTGCACAAGTCCATGTGACCTGATGAGATACAACCGTGGGTTCTGAGGGAACTGGCAGACAAAGTTGCTAAGCCACTATCCATCATATTTGAGAAGTCATGGCAGTATGGTGAGGTTCCTCCTGACTGGAAAAGGGGAAACATAACCCCTATATTCAGAAAAGGGAAAAAGGAAGACCCAGGGAACTACAGGCCAGTCAGTCTCATCTCTGTGTCTGGCAAGATCATGGAGCAGATCCTTTTGGAAACCCTGCTAAGGAACTTAGAAAAAGAGGAGGTGATTGGTAGCAGCCAACATGGCTTCACCAAAGGCAAGCCATGCCGGACAAATTTGGTGGCCTTCTATGAGGGAGTTACAGCAAGTAGTGGACAAAGGAAGAGCAACATATGCCATCTACCTGGACTTGTGCAAAGCGTTTGACACTGTCCCGCA
>VUYV01000341.1:205783-356339 GCA_008711295.1 Anarhynchus alexandrinus
TGGAGCAGGTCCAGAGGAGGGCCACAGAGATGATCAGAGGGCTGGAGCACCTCTCCTATGAGGACAGGCTGAGAGAATTGGGATTGTTCAGCCTGGAGAAGAGAAAGCTCCAGAGAGACCTTATTGCAGCCTTCCAGTGCCTAAAGGGGGCCTACAGGAGAGCTGGAGAGGGACTTTTTACAAGGGCGTGTAGTGACAGGACGAGGGGGAATGGCTGTAAACTGGAAGAGGGTAGATTTAGCTTAGATATTGGGAAGAAACTTTTCACTTTGAGGGTGGTGGGGTGCTGAAACAAGTTGCCCAGTGAAGTTGTGGAAGCTCCATCCCTGGAGATGTTTAAGGCCAGGCTGGATGGGGCTTTGAGCAACCTGGTCTAGTGGGAGATGCCCCTGCGTGTGGCAGGGGGGTTGGAACTAGATGATCTTCAAGGTCCCTTCCAACATAAACCATTCTATGATTCTATGATTTTAATACTGAAAATACTTTGCATTAAATTAAAGGCAGAATGCTATGCATACTGTTCATGTGGATTTATGCAGTTTCCCTGTATTTCTTGTTTTCAACAGATGGCTTCAATGAAGATGTTTCAGATTCAGTTCCACACAGGTTTTGTGCCCCGAAATGCCACCACAGTGAAATTTGCCAAGTATGTTGACAGCCTTTTTTAAGACACTGGAAGAAGTTTTCTTTGAAACTGTTTATCATGACAAAACAACATGTGGCAGGGGGAGGAAATATTGTCAGTGTGGGAAGTAGATGACCTCGATTGCAATAAGATTCTTTTGTTTTCTCGTCTCAAGGAAACAATATTTTGTTCACAGATAAAAAAAAAAATCTGTACCAAAGTATCACCTGTTTAAAATATATGGAAAAAGTAAACAAATATAGCATATTATAAGCTTTATACTAACTGCTTTAAAGTTTTGTCTTGGACTGCAGTGAATTTAATCTAGTTAGTCATCAGTATCAAGAATCTATTTGTATGCATCTTTGCAGGTATGATCTGGATGCCTGTGACATACAAGAAAAATATCCTGATTTATTTCAAGTCAATCTGGAAGTAGAAGTGGAGTCCAGGGACAGACCTAGCTGTGAACAGCCACCATGGGATAACATGAATATAAAGGGACTGAATCCCAAGATCCTTTTCTCCACCCGAGAAGAGCAACAAGAGATTTTATCAAAATTTGGTAATGAATCTCTTGAACAACTAGAGAATATGATAAAGTCTCTAATGTACTTGGTGTTTGAGTCTGTTGTTTCACTTCTGATATTTCTTTAAGTGAAAGACATTTAAAAGGTGGTTTTTTTTAAATAACACTTAAAAATTTTTATTGCATGAAGGAGTAGAAATTATCCTTCGGTAATGGATTACAATTATCCTTGTCTTACCTCCACTATCATTACATTTGCTTGCTTTAAAGCTATGAATATGCTATTTGCAGGGATTTTAGCAAACAGAATTGTGACAGCCAGGATTTGCAGGCAAAATGTCTTTAAAGAACTATATTTGTCTAAACTGGCACCATTATCACTTCACTCAAAATCACCTGAGCATTCTTCACAAATGGTCTTAACTAAAAATGTTTCTATCGAGGTCCTTCTTATGTATAGCCAAGTTCCGTAATTAAATTTCTTAACTTTTTGTAATGTAGTCCAGCAGATGTTTAATTTTTTTAATACTATGTATTCTGTGCTTCATCTGTAGATAACTGCATTAATTCCAGTTAATGCTGTTCAGTATCTTTCTTATTCTCCTGGTATCAGTAATTGGCTTTGACATTTTCATTAAAGCTCTTAAACCTTCTCTGTGATTCCAGAATAAAAAGCACAGTGGAGATTACTGTAGTGATATTAGTACACCATACATGAGATCTTACTCTCTGCTCTTAACATGGTACACCTTAAATTATATTTCTTGTGATACAAGGTAGTTGATTCTGTCTTGTCTTTTTTTTTTTTTAGCAGGATACATTTGGTTTGTGTTATGATTTTGGTAATTTTCTATTGAACTTTAGTGTATGTAGATTTTTAAAAATCCTACTGTGAATACAATCTTCAGCTCATTGGAGTTAAGGTGTGTCATTGATAATGAGGATCTGCAAAAATTACTCATTTTTTTAAGTCACTCTAATTTTCTGATTGATAAATGAAATGTAAGGGTTTCAAATTCCATTGAAAATATTTCTTAAAACCGGTGGGAAGGGAGTAACACAAAAGCAAGTGCTGTGAACTGGTTATATAAAACTTGCCTTATTAAAAATGATTTTGCACTATTTCATTAATCATCTTTCATGTAAGTTTTCTGAGACACACTATTTTTTCAGCGTCTCTGTAATATACAACTGAGTGTGTAGGAGGGTGAAAAAGTGCTCTACCAGTTTGGTATTTAGATTTAGACAAATAGCTTTCTCCCAGGCATTCATCCCATTCTTTTCAAACAGTGGATGAACTCTTATTAATTTAGGGAGTCTTCTTATTTGCCTTGAGGAAACCTTTTTGAGAGATGATATAGTAGGTAACAGCCCAACTCAGTCTTACACAAGAGTCACTTAATATCTGATCTTAGTAAAATAAGAAAAGTAAGGAGTAGTTAATCACAGCACACTGTGTTACTTAACTCCTTTGAGGTATTTGTTAACAGCTCTGTGTTCTTCTCTGGCTTTACACTCTGGGTTTTTTCTATAGCTGCGTTTGCTCTTTTCTTTTGTTCTGTTTCTTATCGCAGACGTTGTTCATAGCTCTTGCATATTTTAGGGAATGGTTGGTACAAGTGAGGTGTTATTTATATTTGTATGAAAATATAATTAGAATGGTGGAGTGTTTTGGTATGAGTCTGATTTAATGTTACAGTTGAAAATAGGGTCTTACCAGCTTTTTCAATTGAAACAAAGTTAATGCTAATTTCAAAACTGGATGGGGGTGGAAATTTGCCTTTGCAGAGCAGTAGATAATTTGAGACAGTTGTCTTGCTATAGCAGTCAGTCTGGAAGTCAAATATCAGCTGCTATGACGACAACAGAGTTTCTCTCCTAAGGGTTCTGGCTTAAAGTCTGTTTCATAGGGAAACCGGAGCTGCCTAGGCAACCAGGTTCAACTGCACAGTATGAAGCAGAAACATCCCAGCTGGAGCAGTCTTCAGAAAGTGCACCTACTGATACAGAATCCCCACACAGCAGTAGTACTGATGCAAATAACTTCTTTCATTCTCTGGACTGGAAAGGTACAGGTTTTCCTCTGAAGTAACTATTTGTTGTATGTCTGTCTTGTACACCTTCCAACGAGTGCTTAAGCCTTCTTACGCAGCAGCTGTCACTGTTTCACCAGACCATAAGAAAAAGCTATTTAAAGAGTGAGCTCTGCAGGTTACAAGTAGTCATTCCAATTCATTTGGATAAACACCAAGTAATGGGTTTTGGTATTGTGTGTAACTTAAATACTGAGCTAAATTTTTCTTTTTCTGCAAAAATCTTAGCCTTAAAGTTCTGCAAGGAAGCCTTTGCTTTCCCACAGACCCACTTAGGCTGGCTGAGGAACAGAGGAAGCAAAGCAAACTAGCCAATCAGTATGGATGGATGGATTGAGAAAACGTAACTTTATAGTGTGTGTGTCTTTTTTCTGGGTTCTGCTTTGTTGGCAAAAATGTCAGTAACTGGTTATGCTGTCATTGAACGCCATCACTGAGTGGACCAGCAGTTACTGAGTGATAAGTGGTACAATGTCTTGAGGCAAATGTCCAAGTCAGTCTCATTTTGAAAAAATTCGTAATACCTGCCTTTGCAGAGTGGCAAGTATGGTAGTGAGCTGCCCTGTTGCCCGCCCTGTGCAAAAAAGGTGGTAAGCAACCATTAGATCTTCTTTTTATGAATTCTTTTGTGAGCTTTGATTAATTAAGGATTGATTTCCTGTTATCTCACCATATAAGTCTGTTTTGTCCTAGCCGACAGAAGAATTGTGGTAATCTAAAGCTGTTACTTCTTTTTATTCAAGAAGGAAAAAGTCTGGAAAGTGGAATAGAGAACAGTTCATCTAAAAATGATCGTGCTCAACTATCTGATGACAGGGAGGAGAGTGATCCTTCAGATGAGGAATTCCCTACATTTCCAGGTGAAGAAAATGCAGTAATTGTTGATGAAAAAGATTCTATTACTCCAGAAGGAGAGTTGCTGTTTGAAGCTCCATCTGCACCATCACAAAAATCTCTTCCTGAAGAGAATGTAGACCTACTGGGACTAGACTCTGATGTTTCATCAGAACAGAAACAACCTATCTCAGAAATAAACTCTTCATCAAGTAATGCAGACTTGTTGAATAATCTGTTTGTGGGTAATGCATCACAGACTTCAGAAGAGCCCACTGGAGATCTTCTTGGAGAAGGAACAGATTTCTTTTTCAGTAGTCAATGTCCAGCTGCTACTCAGGGTATGTCTTCAGCAGCAGCCATGTCTTCAGGTACGTAGGTTTAACATCAGTACTCTTTGGCTGGCCAACAAATAAAAACTGCTGCTTGCATTGTGCCTAGAAAATGAGTGCCATGTTTTCATCTGTACACTGAAGGCATGTTGGTCTATAGCAAGAATCTGTATAGAATAGGTGTTTTTACTGTATGAAGGAGAGAAATTACTGTGTATTATCCAGGTATTTTGTTATGTTGCCACTATCCTATTAGCTTTAAAACATGTAAACAGAAAAGTACCAAATTTTGAATTTAAAGGAGATTCAGTATTCTTAAAGAGTCCATAGCTTTGCCATACAAATGTTATATGCTAGATCCTTTTCTAAATCCACTTGTAAAAAATTTCTCTTGCTAAGGCATAGAATTGTAATAACTTCCTGCTTGCTTGCACTATATGTAAAGCAATAGCATTAGATGTGGTACAGAGCTGTGTTGCTTAGGTCAAATGTCCATGTGGGATTTTTAGTGTTAATCATGTAAGACTGCTAAGCAACCGGAAATCCTGTAGATTGCTGTTCAAACCAGTAGGATAACGGTACTGCTAAAAGGTGTTTTCTTGTTGGTCTTACTGATGATGTTGGCAGGTCTGTATCCTGAAAGAGAATATTACACACTGCTATCTATTTGGCATTTAAAACAAGGTGTTTTAGTTTAGAGGTTCTGTTCCTCTTACCAAGGTATAGTTATCTCTTTGTCACATGGCTAAACCTTTGGGAATAGCAATTCTCTGCCTGAAGTTAACAGTAAGATTTTTGATAATATTAGTCAAATAATCTGAGAAACTCTTATAAGGTTTAGCTTATTTGCACAAAGGTAATTCACTTGGACTGAAAGCTTTAATCTACATACAGCTGCAAAGTGTTTTTACAGAGGAATTAGGTGACTTCAGATATTTCTTTCTTTTGAAGCAATTCAGTATCGAACTTTGTTACTGTGGTCAATGAGAAATCACTTAATTTACCTTTTTTACATAGGCAAAAGTCTATGAAAGAGAAGCTTTATTACTTTATCTTTCCTTACCAATGCCTGCCTTATATCTACTCCATAGAACACCTGGGCAGTAGTCATGTATGTATCTCATTCTACTGTTGAATTGGATAAGAGAAAGATAGTTGCAGAACTGACAATATTTGGCCATCACCTCAGAATGTGCTAGGGCACTACGGCAGAATTATTCCTTCTCTTCAGCTTCTGAGTGAATCTGGCAGGAGTCCCTGGACTCTTGAGGATTTTGACCCTAGAGGGCAGCAGAAACAGGAAAATCTCAAGCTATAATTCCAGCTGACTGTCACATGTTACCCCATGCTGACTATAAATACTCTTCCAATTAGTTTTTTCTTCGTTGTGATCACTAGAGACCTGTTGAAAGCCTTGCTTCTCTTGGTTTTCATTCTTGAGTTGACGCGCTTTCTGCCCCAGAGTCACCAATGCCTTCAAGTCAAAGTGGTAGTATGAATGTTTTACTTGATGTTCTTTTTAGTAATTTAATAGTCTGTTTTGTTTAAATTCTTTGGAGGTTTGGCATTACAGAGCATTTAAAAAATGTAGTTCTTCTGTTCCCGTCCAGATGATCACTCAAATTTATGGTGTCTTACATGGATGAAATTTAACAATGTTATTGAATGTTTGCAGCCTTGCTAAAGATTTGTGTTTGAAGACATAGCTGTTCATACTGTGTATGGCTGAAATACTTTTTGTACCGACATGAAAGTACAGATGTCTAGAGAAAGGGACAGATGGTGATGCTCTGCTATGAAAAACTCTCAGAAGGCTGCTGGAGTTACCAACATGAACCCTACCTTTTGTTTGTGCCCCCAGAGGATTAAAGCTTTTTCAACTTTGTTTATTCTAAATTTTTTCATAAGATAATTTTGTTTTCTGCTTCTGTTTTAGCTGATCCTTTTGACCCATTCACAATGTCATCAGGTTCAGAGAATCAAGCCCTATCTGGTCCAGACCTCTTTGGGGACTTTCTTAATCCAAGCTCAGGATCTACAGCTAGTACAGTTCCTTCCACACATGGTTCGCTTCCGCCTTCTTCCAGCTCAGATTTCTTAAATTTAGGTAAGTGTGCTTCTGGTGTTCTGTTTCTCAACAGTTTCTGCTGCTCTGTGCGTTTGTCTTTCAGCTTAGTCAAGGTGGATTAGTGGCTTAATAGATCCACTTGTTGTGACTGCAGTTTTAATTAGATCCGTGTTCAAGGAATGCAGATACAAATGTAGCAAGGGTTTCCTGTGTAATGTAATGCTAATAGTGGTGAGAGAGGATTTCTAGCATTCCTAATTTTCTGTTAGGAGCTGGAGTTTCCTCTGGGAGCCCTTAGAACTGAGGGTACACAAACACCTGCAAACTTGCTTTCCAGATGGCAGAATGCGATTTTGATTGTATTCACATTTTAAAGATTTTCTGAAAGCCTTGGAAAAGAAATAAGCAAGTCAAGTTACAGTATGGTCAGTTCTTAAAATGCAAGCTGAGGCTAGCTTGGACCTTCTTGACCTGAATTGCATTCTGGTAATGTACTTAGAGTACATTATGTAATACAGTAATCGTATTTGTTTCACTTAATTTCTCTGATGTATACTTGGTGAAGCCTTTTCCTCATGCATTTATTTTTAAATCTATTAATCTTTAAACAAAAAGCTTTGTGATATTTGGTTTTCCTGTATCTCCATCCTATGCATGTTATTTCCAAAGTGTAATGAAATAGAGCTTCTAAGCATGCTCACTCTTTAAGGAAAAACATAACCTTGCAAAAATGGTGCAGTGGTAGAGCCAGAAGTGGTGCTTGTAAAATCAGACTTTCAAAGAAAAGTGTGGGTCCTCTACATAGGGATGGGAGTTGTGGTCAGTCTGTAACAGCTCTTCTCTGCTGCTTCTTCATCCCCTCACGGTTCCCCTGCTCCTGTGTGGGTCCTTCCCATGGGATACAGTCTTTCAAGAACATGGGTCTCTGTAGGGTGCAGTCCTTCAGGAACAGACTGCTCCAGCATGGGTCCCCCAGGGGCTACAGCTCCTACCACAAGCCTGATGCTGCATGGGGTCCTCTCCATGAGCTGTAGTTTCATCCAGGACATGTCCACCTGCATGGGGTCCTCCACAGGCTGGAGTGTGGATATTTATTCCACTGTAGTCTTCTCTATAGGCTGTAGGGGAATCTCTGCTCTGGCACCTGGAGCACTTCCTCCCACTCCTTCTCTGCTGACCTTGATGTCTGTCTCATGCTTTTCCCATTCCTGTCACAACTGCAGTGCAGTGTTTTTTACCCTTACTTATATATGTTTTTCCAGAGGCACCACCATCTTGGCTGAGGGGCTCATCTCTGCCCTACGGTGGGTCTGTTGGAGATGGCTGTGCCCAGTACGGAGCAACCCAAGCAAATTTGAAGTAGTTAGGAATGATGGTATCTCATTCCTCAATCTGAATCCAGGAGTGTTTTCTTCCCAGAGCTTATTGCTTGTGGTTTTGAGTTGCCCCTCCTTGTTGGACAGTTGGTCTAGTTGGCCCTGCCTCTGTATGATGCAGTCTGAGTGTTAGCTACAGAGAAACTGGATAAATAAAGATATAGTATTTGCTTAGCTGAGAAAAGGGCTTCCTCGTTGAAATAAAAGGCTAGCCAGCTGATTGCCCCCTTTACCATGTATTTAAGCATTATATTCAAGCTGTGGTTGATTCTGCTGAGAATTTCCTTGCTCCTTTTGCAACATTTTTGTTGTATCCTATAGATACAGTAACAGCTATATGGTTTAGTTGTGTACTTGTAGAGTTGCCTGGTTTTATGCCACTTTAGTTATGACACTATTGTCACCTACATGAGGTTACCAAACAGATGATAACTTCTTTCTGTTCAGTTGAAATTTTGATCAATACTGATCTGTGAAGCATCATCTCAGCCAAAATCTCTCTCACTACAGAGGCAGGGACCTCTGGAGATTATCTAGTTGAACTGCTCAAAGCAGGGACAAGTAGAGCAGGCTGCTCAGGACCATGTCCTTGCTGATTTTTATTATTTCTGAGGCTGCAGAGTCTACTACCTCTATGGGCAACCTGTGCCAGTGTTTGACTACTCTTACAGAAAAAAACTTGTTCTGTTTAAATGGAGTTTCCTGTGTTTCAGTTTATGCCCATTGCCTCTTGTCCTTCCACTGAGCAGCACTGAGAAGAGTCTGGCTCAGTCATCTTTATTTCTTCCCATTAAGTATTTATACATATCAAGATTGCCCACCAGGTTAAACAATACCAGCACCCTCAGCCTGTCCTCGTATCAGAGGTGCTCCAATCCCTACATGACAGAGAACCCTTCTATGTACTAAATTTAAGTTGGAAAAATACGTAAATGTGAATTCTGCCTTCAATGCTTATTGTTTTAGGCTTACTCTTTCTGATTTTGGTTGATAACTTGCACCCTAGTAAATGCACTAGGGTACCTGCTCTTTTAATGTAATTTCTAGAGCTTTCTGTCAACATAGGGAAAAGATACTTAAAATGTACCTGTCTTCTTCTCTTCAGTCTACTGTTACACAGTGATTTCGCAATATATTTCTGTTGCTATGCAGGCTTTAAAAACCCCGTGGAAGTGGAGGAATTGGGATAAAATTTCATGCTTCTTTACATTTACCTTTCAAATGACAACTTTTCTATGTTTTTAGCTGAAATGAAATACGTATTTGAGCCTTTAGCATTCCATCCAGTCACAGGTATCAATTTTAGCAAGGAAGTTAGGAATATTAATAGCTATAATGCTTTTAATATGAGTGAGTGTGAGTGAAAGACATGATAACTGGAGAAGAAACGGTAAATGAGAGTGTGTTCTCAAATGACACATCTGGAAGAATTGTGTTGAGTGAGCAGAAGAAAGTGTGAACATGAGGTCATTAAAGTGAGAAACAATTTTAAACTCACTAAAAATAAATTAGTAGTAACGTCAGTGTTCATTCAAAATAAGCTGCAGCAATGAGATATGGTGAATCTACTGTTGGAGTGGTAATAAGTGTCTAGAATTAAATTCTAGTGATGGATAAGATTTCTTTGGTGGTAAACAATTACTAACCCTCTATAGACACCAGGAGAAAAGCTGTTTCAGTGAATACAAGTTCAAGAATTAGAATTTTAGGCTTGTATGTCTCAACATGGCTTGAAATTTAAAGTCATATGAGTTTTAAAATGTAATTTCAATTTCTTGGAAAGGTAGTTCTTAAAGTATATCTGGTATGTTAAGGTATTCTGTCCCGTAATATGAAAATGTTGAGCACTTGCTGCTAAACGGCAGTGTAGTAACAATGTAATTTATTTTTCTATGAAAAGCTATAGTAATTTGGCAGAGAAGCTAGTAGGTGGGATGACTGTTCACTTCAGAATCGATAACCTGCTCTTAAGTGGCCACACTTGCAAAAACAAGCTATCGTCAGTAGCTGGGGGAGTGTCCATTTTTCCTTAGTAGGTATCTGCTCAGTGAGCATTTCTGAGAACACAATTGGTTTGTTTGAATATGCAGGTCATCTCTAATGTAAGCTGAGTCAGGAATGTATTTCCCTCTGCGAGAATGAACTGATCTGATCAAAAGACAGCAGGAGATGTGGAAGGTGATCAAAAGACCAGTGCAGTCTTCTCGTGAGTTTTTTAGTTTCTGTGATGACTGTGTTCTCAGTCAGGCTAAAAAACCTTGCGTCATACTAAACCAGCCTCTTGGTTCACAGAAAATCCTGTTGTCCTCTGTGATTAAAGGATTTCCTGTAGAGATGACAAGTTAAATAAAGAAAACCTAATGCAAGTTGTGTGTAGGATATAGTAAAACACAGGCCTCTTATTTCGGGAAGCTGGAAAACGTGATCTGATTACCACCAACTTATTCTTGCATCTTAGCATGGTTTGAGCAGTGTAAGTAAAGAACGATGCCCTGACCTCCAGTGGAGTTTACTGCTGTAAGGCTGAGGATTATAAATATGCGCATTAAAGAAGAACTTAAGGAGCAAGCAGGTATGGGTCTGTTTGTCCATGATCTCAAATCCTCAGCTTTCAGAATATTTAGCTAAGCTTCATATTTTACCCTTTCTTTAGATATTCTACTCCTTTACCTTAATGCGTCTGCATGAAATCCAGTGTACCAGGTTAGGAAAATAAGTGATTCAGCATGTGGTCTCATCATACATCTTCAGAATATGTAGAAGTCAGAGTATCATATTGGTAATGCTATTTCTTGATGTTAAAATCTATTGTGATGACCAAGTTGTACAACTAGAAAGAATATAGCATAAGAATAAACACTTCCAGGAGGTATGTGTTACCTGTTCAGTATATTGCATGTTGTATTCCATTGTTGCAGCTTTTCCTGGTAATGTAGTGGATTTATGTGAACTTGTACTATTGATAGTGAATTTACTGCTGTACATAGCAATAGGCTACTCCCTGCTTTGTTCAGGGTGGGGGAAGTGAAGAACTTGACTGCTCTTAAACCACCAGTTATAAAACACGATTCCTATAGTGTGTTCTCAATCTTTCAAATGCATTCAGATGCAGTTTACTTTATTCTTTTTTCTCTCAGCTTGTTTTTATTATAGTTAATTCTGTAAGTGGTTGTAAATTTCCTCATGCCCCTGTAAAAAACCTTGTAATAGCAGAGATCATAAGCCAAAATTATTTCTAGCTTAAAAATCAATACTAATATTGAATGCCCACTTAATGTTTGGGAATGGCACATGATACAGCAAATTTCTAAACTGGTGAAGAGACACTTTTGGATACTTTGACATTTATGGCCAGTGACACCACTGTGTAGCAGATAGCTGTGGTCCTGAGTACCAAGGCAAATACATGCTGTTTCCCCCATGGTTTCAGAGGCAGGGTGATGAGGCTTAAGCCTGGAGAAAGGGCTGAAAATTGTACTATACCTTTAGAAGACTTTGGTGGCTACTTTGTGCATTTTATTCTGATGTTTTCCTTCACATGCAGTAGAGATAACTGCCATAATACAAGCTCTTGGCAGACATTTGTTGCCATATATTTGAAGTGCTCTCTTTGCAACTGTAAGATCTAAGTATAAATAGAATTAGTGGGTTGAAGTGGTGAAGGGGATATTTAATTTCCTTCTATTTCCTCAAATAAGTCTGTGTTTTGGTATCTATATTCAGAATGTAAAGTTGAGGAGCTGAGAGAAGTCAAAAGCAGTGATGTAGTATCGCCAAAGCATCAAAATGTCACTATTTTTGTAAGGATGGCTGGGTTAGCTTTCCAAACCGTAGGTCTTCAAAATGTCTTAGAGCACCACTAAATATACTGATTTTGCTGAAATATCACCTCTTCCTGTAGCACTGACTGTTGTTGTAGCATTGAAGGGGTGATTACACTCAAAAACTGTCCTGCTTTACTGTGAGTCCTTACAAGCTGTGCTCAAAGGGAGTGCTCAGAGTTCATGTACAGCTTTGTGTTCCATACCTAGGACCTCTCATTCTAAGGATGGCTCACCTCATACTGTGTGTGAGTGAGAAAGGGGGGAATCATTTGCAAGTCTCAGGGGTCGCAACTATAACCCTATATTGCATGTGACACTTTCTAGAAGTTAGTGGAAGCACACTTGCATCCTTTTGAATGAAACTTTCATTGTCTGTTTTCAGTTAGCATGGTGGTTTTGCTGTGCAGGTAGAAAAGCAGCTTTTATCCATGGAGCTAGTGATTCTCAGTCTTTTCCCAGAAGAGATCACTCTTCCTTTATCCTGCTCTTTAATTGCATGCATTCATTCATGTATTGAACCTAAAAGGGCTGTTAGTTTGTCAAGAGCTCCCTTTGTCACATGAGGCCTGGGGTAGGCAAATCTAAAGTTTGAAGTGACCTGGGTCTGCCTGTGTAGCACCCAGACTGTTGACTGATACAGACTGCCATTTCATGAAGCACTGCTGCTTTCTGGCTACCTGCTGCGTTGTCAGGAACAGCAGTGTGCCCTGAAGCCATCCTTAGCTAGTCCTTATGTCCTGGACACCTAGGCAGTTAAATTCATAGTACTGCCTGTGCATGAAAATATGTTCTCTATGAAGTCCATGAGATGTTTCAAATACAAATTAAGGAATTCCAGTGGTAAAAACCTTCTGAGTCCTGTTTAAGACTGTATGACTGTGTTATGGAGAAATTTAAGCAAGCCATGTAGTTGGCCATTGTAGTTGACACTGTGGTACACAATTCTACTGGTATTGGCAAATTATCTATTATTGTGATGGCTTTCTTAAAAGAATAATTAAAATATTTCCTTTTTTTCTACTGTAGGGAATTTGACACCTGAGCCACCTAAAATATCATCTTCTACAAGTCACCCAGATCTCTTATGTGGATGGGATTCTTGGCCAGATTCCTCGGCAACCAGCAATGTAGCATCACCCCAGTTGAAGCCTCTTTTTGAAGGTATTATGAAATGAAATTCTTCCATTAGAGGGAATAAGGAATATTCCAGACTTGATCATTTTAATCACGTGAAAATGCTGAACATGTCTTCATACCTTTTTGCGTTGTTCCTTAAAGGACTCCATGCTCTTGTGCTTAAATGCCCCTTTAGTAAGGCACTTGCATAATTTTTCAGAGTAAACTCAAGGCAGAGGAACCAAATAGTTTCAGTTGTCTATAGTAATGGTGATTCTTGTCATGGAGTAGAATGCTGGGGAGGTTTACATGAAGTGTTGTGGAAAATGATACTTTTATTTATTCTCTCAATTTCCAAATACATCAAGTACATGATATGTTTTTTTATTATGCAGGTCAAGCTTTTACCACAGGGAGCCAGTCCAGTGTGTCTTCAGGACTGTCTTTCAGCCAGGCTAAATCTCAGAACTTTGATCCTTTTGCTGATCTTGCCAATCTTGGATCTGGTCTTCCAGGTAAGATCTTCCTTTTAAGAGGCTATATTTAATGTCTCTATGGTTTGATTTGCTTCTTGTACCAATAAATGTAACTGATAGCTTATATAAAGGAAAGCATTCCTTTTAATTGTTAACAACCAGCTTCAGGCTGCTGCTCAGAGCAGGCAAGTAACAATAAAAGATTGAATCTTTACAAAGCTTGTGTGAAACATCCAGAATAATATTTCAGAAGATAAATCCCAGCTGGGATTTAGAAACAGTATAAATACTTCAGGCTTCAGAATCTAGTTGAGAAGGTAAGAGAAACCAGGGATTGCTGATTCAGTAACTGAGCATGAGGCTTCTTATCTAGCATTGATTGATACTGTGCTGTGAAGGTTCTAAAATAAAAGTTGGCTTAAATTCTTTGTTAGATCCAAAGTGACAGCTGTTTTCCTTTTAATTCTGTACTTTTCTTTAAATTCAGTAGGCCTTAATAGCTCCGCTACTCAAACCTGTCATGTTTGTAAGGTGAGCACAAATCAAGCCCATACTTGTACACCAATACCATAAGCATTATGAATATTTGTCGGTTTGCAGTGGTGTGCACAAGAAGTTATGGAAGATGAGACACATCGCAGAGTAACACTCATCCCAGGATTTCATATTCACCCCAAACTCAGGAATTAGCCCTGCAGCATTCTCAAAGAGCAGAAAAACTAAAGGCAATAAAAAAAGCAGAGGTCCTTGCATTTCAGAACCACACTGCCATAGCAAATGGCTGATTTGTAGCTGTTAAATGTGACTAGCTGCAAGAGTCCAAGGAACAATTTGAAACAGCCTGTAGTTGCTGAGTTGCTGAATTGCAGAAATGTACTTTTCCCTTAGCTTGGAGCTGACAGAGATTTTATCGTGTTGCCTGGACAGTTAGAATTTTGTATTGAATTGACTATCCTCTTCGTAGAATTCTCTTATATAAATACAAGGTAACATACAACATTTGTCGTCTTCATGTTGTCTGTGCATAATTACTTGCAAAATTCTAGTATTGAAGCAGTAGCAATAAGGCTGCTCTGCAGTAAACAATTTACAAAAATTTTCTAGTTTAATAATTCCAGGTTAATATGGACTTGTTAAATCTATAGATAGTGTGACAATAAAAGTATCAATTTGTCTTTGATTTGGAGATTCAGGCATAGCATACACTGAACCAGTGGAAGAAATTGTACTGGTTTTAGCAGCATTTAGATCAATTTGTCCTTCAGTTAACTTTCAATAGGAAAAATGACTGCATTAACAAGTAGCCAGATGTCACTGTGCTAATTAACCTTCTCAGGCTTGAACTGAATTTTCAGGGAGTTATAAGAACTGGAGTTTAGACTCGGTGTTGTATTTTTCATAGGAGTTTTTTGGCCTTCGCAGAGAAGTAATTATTCTGGAAGAAGAGTTATGAGAGTGAAAGCTGCTTAATTGGGAATGCTATATAAACAAAAAAGAAACAATAGCTAAAAGTAGTTACTAGAAGCATATCAGGCTAATGGTAGGATACCAGTAGTGTTCTGTGGTAGTTGGTGTTCTCACACTCTTAATTTCTAGGAATGATACTGTACCAGAAAGTAGGAGTGTGGTATTGAAAAGTTGCTGCTGATAGTGAGGCATTGGCTTTGTCCTACAGGAAGAATTGGTTGGCCTTGAAGACTGAAATAATGAATGTAGAATGCTTCGAAAGAGTAGTAGAATGAGATTATTTTTCAGTGTGTGAGGTCATGTGCTCTGACTAGTAGCAGGGATTTTTTTTCCATAAATTTCACAAGTTTGAAGTGACTGAAGACTGAGTTGACTATGCAATTGGGTGCTTTCATGAAAACATAATGCAATCCTAGATTTTATGAGGTGCTGTATTGCAATACTAGGTCTTATCAGGTGTGGTATTTAGAAGTATAATATGGTATCTTGTACATGACCCTGGGGAGACATCCTCTTGTCTAAGGTGTTATAACTATGAGCAACAGCTATAAAAGATAGCTGCCAGGAGAGCTGAGGTGTGGGGAATCAGTTTTGAAAGAAGAAACTGAGCTTACAGGGCTGTGTATACTTAGACAAGTTTGGGTGTTTTTTTTCTGAGGCTTTAGGGTGAATAAAAGGAGGGAAAAATAGAAAAGAACAAGTAAGTTTAAATTGACTGATGTTTGAGCTGAAAGCTAGGTTTTCTAATCATCAGCAGCTGCTTAGTACCGTATGTGAAGATGCAAATACTAATTCACGTTCTTCCAAGAAATAATGAGATGGGGTCGTAAGTTTGTCATTCAAGACCAAGTGATAAAGATCTCCGTTTTTGAAGTGTCAGTATTTTATTCATACTTCCTGGCAGACTTCAGATGTGTAACCATATTTGACCACTAGTCTTGAATTAATGTTCTGTCATTTCTAGGGAATTCTTCCAACATGAAGAGATCCTAATCTATTTTAGGATGCCACATGTGTGGTATAAAATGTTTCTTTTCCAAAAAATCTAGGTGTATCTAAATTCAGTCATCATGCAATTTTTTCCCTGTGATGGGTATATGCCAGGTATATACAAATTGTCAAGGCAACTGAGTTTATGGAATTCTTTCCAAAGGAAGTCAGTCAAGGGAAATTTAATGGTGGCTTGGTTTAGAATTAAAAAATCTCAGGTTTATGCTCATCAGTGAGGCAAAAAGCTGAATAATGAATTTAAAAGGTTGGAGTTTTATTCTGCTCAATTTGTTTACAGTGAGTATTGTACAGTGGCGAAGAGGCCCTGTGTTTTGTTCCCGAAGTGAGTAGCAGGTGAAGTTGCTAAGCAGTGTTATTTATACTGGTTTAGTGAAGAGAAATGGGATACTAAAAATTGAGTCAATATTGTGTTGATAGAGGCCTATAGATCACACCAGGGTGATTACAACAGTATCTTCTGCAAGCTTCAGTACTTTTTTTACTCATGTGCAACATTCACTGTTAATGCTGCTGTAGAATAATCCTCTCAATTTTCTTAAACAGTACTGCAAGAAATCACTAGAGACTTTGAAAGCATTCGTTTGAAAATATTCTCTAATATATTACATTTTCTTGATCATATAATTAGTTTTTCAGTGTCCCCTGCATATTAACAGACATTGAAGTGTAATGAATTGGGAGGCAGAACTACTGTCACTGCTGAATTATTTTCTGGCCTTACATGTGCCTGGCTGTTCAGACAAGAGTGAACGCTTCTGCTAAAACTGACAGTTGAGAACTTGAGCTGTAAGAGTCTGGAAGACTTTTGAGTAATGGCTCTAGCTCCTGCCGTCCAAGTTACTTGTTAATGAGACTCTTAAATTCATTTAACACACACTTTTCTGTTACACTTTCTCTTGTAAAGTGGTATCACTGTAAACTATGTGATTACATGTCAAGACCAAACTGTCATACTTGTATTAAACAGCTGACAAATACGAAGCTGAACAACTAATTTAGTGTTTATCGTTAGGTTCCTCCAGTGGTGGACTCTCGAGTAGTGGCTTTGGTCAGAAGACTGCTCCATCTCAGAAGTTGGGAAATCAGTGGCAGAAATCCACAAAACCACAGATTACTTCATGGCAGTCCCAGACCAAATCCAGCACAGCAGCTAAACCCAATTATACGGTAAACTTCAGTGTTATTGGAGGACGTGAAGAAAGAGGAGTCAGAACCCCAAGCTTCGGTAAGTTTTCTGAAGGCATTACTTATAACCACCTGTGAGAAGTTAGTCAGATGTGCTGTTAGCTGCAGAAACTTTTGTACCTTCATCTTTTTATTTACGTTTAGGTTGTATCTAGTTGAAATCAGAAAAGAGCTTGGCTAATCTGGTGTCCTGCTTTTGCAAAGCTACACTAGAATATCACAGAGAAAAGCTGACCATGCCCCAGTTATTTGCAAGTTCGGGCATAAAGTCTCAAGGCTACATTCACTCACCCATATGGGTACTGGTTTTGTATCGCTGTGTCAGAAAGGTAAATTTGATCTATCCAGGGAGAGATGGTTGATAATGTTGCTTCATGCTAGTCCACTTGTGATACACAGGTAAAAGGATGCAACATTTTTCCTAGCTGAAGAATAGTAGCTAGTTTTAAAAAAGATTGAGGTTAAACTTATTAGAAATTTTTGTGTTTCAGACAAGGATGGGGATAGGAATAGGTGGAATCGTTCTTTGAACCAGTCCCTTAAGATGTTCCAACTGAATAGGCAAACCTAGAGGTATAGGGATGGGCATGGCATCTTCTACATTAACCTTCTTGGAAAACTTTATTTTCCTCATGTGTTGGTATTAGGATTATGCCTCTCTTTAACTGGCATATAAGTGAACAGCGGGTACTTCTGTAAGTTGAAATGATTTGGTTGATCTGTATCTGGAAAAAGGTGACAGAATGGAGAGACAGTGGGCATAAATTGCAGCACAGGAAAGTCTGATTGGAGAACAGGGGAAAAAATATCAATTAGCATGATGAAATGCTGAAATGGGGCAAGGGATGTTGTGATTCCTCATCCTTGAAAACAAGTGGACCTCAGCTGGACAAGGACCTGAGAAATTTATCTGGTTTGTCCATGTTTTGAGTGGGGTTTGGACTAGAAGACATCCAGAGGCCTCTTCAGAATTCAGTCATTCTACAGTTCTTTAAGATTTTTTGCTTCTGTAATGACTATTCATATTGATATTTTATCCATTCATTATTCTGCATAAGTTTCAACATACTTAAATGTTGATTACATACTTTTGACTAAAATATCGAGTCACTTGGAAAACTATTGCACAACAGTTAAAATTGCTTTATAGTAAAAAAAAATTGAACCATTTCCAAAATCATGAGTAGGTAGGTGTGTATTCCATCCAGTCTACTCCATTTTTTAAAAAAAAACATGCAAGTATTTAGTCACGTGTATGCACATGAGGTTCTGGTCTGCTGGACTGAAAGCTGGTCAATGATCCCTTTTGTTCCTAGCCTTCTGTTAGTCTTGTGGAGTTTATCAAGCCATTTATCATGGCAGTGACAAATGTCATGCAGGTGTATCTAAGTGCAATATATTTCCCCCATTAACGTATTCTCCTATGTAACTTTTCATTTAATCTTTTTCTCCTTTCATAGGTCAAAAGCCAAAAGTTTCAGAAAATGACTTTGAGGATCTCTTATCTAATCAAGGGTTTTCGGCTAAATCTGACAAAAAGGGACCAAAGACCATTGCTGAGATGAGAAAACAGGAAATGTCTAAAGATATGGACCCCTTGAAACTCAAGGTTTGTTTAACAGTGATTTTGATTTAAGTGAAAATCTAAGCTTATGCTTAGAACTGCTGATAACAGAGCAGAAGGATGCAATGACTAACAGAGCAAATCGATAAAGCAGAATAAGATTTTATCTGTATTTAAATCATATGACGGTAGAAGTTAATTAGTATGAACAAGAGTCAGTTGGCAATGAAGTGGCAGTGACAACAGCACAAAGTAAGTGTGTGGATGGAACTCAAGTTCCTGTTTCAGCTGAGCTTGGCGAATTTAAGAACCTGTTTTCTTGTCAGAGTCCATATCTTGTAGCCAGAACTGTTCTTTATTCCTTGTGTTCCCAAAGGTCTCCTTAGAAGAGATGGATTTGGCTGATAATACAAAACTACACTTTAAAAAAAAAAAAAAAAACGCAGGTGAGAATAGCTGTCTTCAAGGTGACCACTTGCATTTACCAGTTAACAAGTGCTACTGCTGTCCTAAGAAATTACTAGAAGATGCAGTTCTGGAGATGGGCTGTAGAACTAGACGGTGGGGTTTTACCTGATCAACTGCTCAGATTTTTTTGATGTATTACTCATTGATAACATCACATATTAATATACTTTCAGTTTTGTAGTCTTTATAGTGCTTTAGAAAAGTTTATAAAAACTTCAGAGGGATGCTGAAATTTGTTTTCACAAAGTGTCTTACATGAAGAAAGTGTGCAGAGCTTGCATGGGTACCTTTTAACACAAATCACCATAAGTAGAAATAAATAGAGATTTTTATTTACCATACTTGTTGCTGATAGACAGCAGAGACTTTCATATTGCATAACGCAGTGTTCAGTGAAGACTCTGTATCGCTATCACAGTGGCTTGAATATTGCTGTTAAAGTCTGTGAAATCGCCAGTTATTCTAATCAACGTTCATCGGGATATCTGAGAGAACGCTTTAGTTTGTGCAACCGTGCAGGTTGCTTAAGTAAACATTAACTATTAATATACATAATCTGAAACTTTTGTACAAGTCAAATAAGAATTTTAGTAAATTAATGTTGTGCCCTGGCATGGAGGTAATGTAACTGTAACAGCTGTTTTTAATTACTCCTGTCAATTATTGTCATTACATATTACAAAACCCTGTAAAATTAACTCTATCAGTAATTCCTCTTGCAATGACTGAATTTCTGCAATAAACTAATAACAATGATCTGCTCCTTAGTGGCAACACAAAATATCACTTGGGTGGCTAATGATCTGGGTGCCACAATGAATGGTATAGTGAGAAAGTTTGACTTTGGGGGTGAATGCAGCAAGGCACCTGTATTTGGGTCTTAATCTTGCAGTCTTGTACAGAGTGAAGGTTACGTCTCTGGATAGACTGAGAATGCTTAGTGATGCATTCCGTTCTATACATTCTGTTTTTCCCAGATTCTTGAATGGATTGAAGGAAAGGAGAGAAATATCAGAGCGTTAATATCCACTCTTCATACCGTGCTTTGGGAAGGGGAAAATAAGTGGAAACCAGTCAGCATGGCAGATCTAGTAACTCCTGAACAAGTAAAGAAGTACTACAGGAAAGCAGTGCTTGTGGTTCATCCAGATAAGGTGAGTGTGTTCCTCTGATCTTCTTTCCTTCAGCAGGAATACAAACTGCTTTTACCACACCATACTAGTCATTGACAGATGCTGCAGCCTTGCTTCTTGATCAGCACCCTAGATGCTCTTTGCTTTGCTTCCATTGTCTTCTGAATTTGGTGTCCTAGTGTATTCAGGTAGTACAGGATTTTTCTTGTCATCCTGACACAGCTCAGAATTCAAGAGATAAGTGTTAACAAATGAAAGATAAGCACCAAAGTCAGTTATGCTGGGTTCTGACTGACTGCTGACAGGTTTAATGTTGATGAGTGGAATCTGCTTTATTTCTACCAGCTGAGAGTTCAGGTCTTTTAGGACTATTCACCAGTACAGGAAGACTCAGAAGCTGCCACAGCAAAACTGTAGGAAAAAACTGCTGAACCTCTTGTACTAAACAACTTTACTAGGAACTAGAAAAAGTAAATTTTACTAGATTAAAAAAATTAGCAGTTGAAAAATACTTGATGAATATGACATTCGTGTTGTCTTTTTAAAATATTTAATGCATTCCACTGCTGTTTGGTAGTCTCCCAATGTATGAAGGTAGCTTCTTTTTTTGAGTCATTGCTCTAGGATGTGTTGTAGATGTAAAGATACATGTTAAATATACCTGGTTTGAATTCTGAGGTTTGCCTTCATTGGTGGTTCAGTGAGCAGTAGTCTAAGTCCTGTGTCTTCTTGTATCCATAACAGAGAAACAAGACATTGTTCTTTTCTTCCCGCAGTCTTTTACTGTTCTTGGCCATGTGGCTTCCTCCACCTTCATGGTGGTTTTTTGGTGCTTTCATTAAGCCCTTTTAACATATCAGTGTCAGAACACAGGTTTCTGATGCATTTTCTTATTCTTTGTTTTTTCTGCCACTTTGAGTTAAAGCAGTCCCTAAAAGGGTCTATAAAGTACTGCAGCTGGCAAAAGCCAAGCAGCAGGAGAAGGGGAAGGATACTGGAGAGAGCTCTGGGGCTTCCCTTTTGTGTTGGGGAAAAAAAAACTTGTTAAAATGACTCATCTTGTGGGACTTGATCTTCACTAAGCATGGGGGTTGGGTTGGCCCAGAGGTAGGGCTGCTGTGAAATAGGCATGGAATCAGAAGCATACTATATTCGTTTGAGTATGGAGGCAAATGCACAGGAAGTGCTATGTCGTTAATGTTGAATCTGAACGTCTTTCACAATCAGTGCCAGATTTTTCTCCAGGAAATCCTGTCCAAAAGGAGTCATCTTAAATAGTGCTTAAATTTTATTCTTGTACACTACTGCAAAGTCTGTCAGGAAGCAATTCCAAAAATGACTGCATTTGATCATTAACTAAAACTTCTTATGTAAAGAACAGCTTGAAAAACTGGTTTTAGCAAAGTGCCATGAATTGCACTAAAAAGCACCAAGGCTTTGGCTTTGTTTAAAATACTCATGGCAAACTTTGGATAAGATTGGAGAGAGCTCTGTGTCTGCAAAATTATATTCACACAACAGTCTAAAGTTGTTGAATAAGATAGCAAAAATAAAATAATTCATAATAATTTTATGCTTCTAATATGTTCTTTGTTTTCAGGCCACAGGACAACCTTATGAGCAGTATGCCAAAATGATCTTCATGGAATTGAACGATGCGTGGTCAGAGTTCGAAAACCAGGGATCAAAGTCCCTTTTCTAAAATTTCACCTTTTATAGAACTACTTCAAAAAACTGGAGCTGAGTATTCTTGTGACTTTATTGCGCCTATGATTTATGAAGTGTTTTTCCATGATTTCAGCACAGTTTCTAATCATGCACTTAAATGTGGTGATGTATTTTGTAAGGTGTAGAGTACAAAGCATTACAGAGATGCATTAAGAAAACAGCTGCTCAGAAATCTCAGTCTGGGAGTAAAGATTTCCTTTCAGTTTTAGATATGGTAAAATAGAATTTTAATGAAGCTCCATGATTTCTGGTATACTGATATTAATTATAAATCATTCCAATTTCATTGATCTTTACTTTACCTCTCCCTTCCCCAATTTGACTGTTAATTTCAGTAGTCTTGTCATTGAGTTTTGGTTTGGTGCCTGTCGCCTTATTCAAAGTGCATTAGTTATCAGCAGTGAATTTGGTTGGTTTATCTCAAACCTGAAGGTGTATATTTTCATCTGTATTTTGTCATCAGTCTGACAATCATTCTGTAAATAATGTTTTCTGACAATACCTGTATTCCTTACAATAAATTAGCAGTTGTTTAGCCAAAAAAGTCCCAAATGTGGGAAAGTCAGCCAGGGTTGTTCTTGACTTTTAATTTTTTTTATGTATCATAAATTTAGAAACAAACCTTGACTTTAAGGTCTGCATGTTCCTACTCTTCTGTTATTTATTATGAACCTTTGGAACACAGTACTCTGGCCAGTGCTTATTTTCCTAGTTCTTTAAATTGTGTCTTTTGCTTCTGATTTCAGTGGAACATTCCTTCCATTGGACTTAAGATACTCTGATAGAAATAATGGTATTTGGAAACTTAAGTGTGAGCACAAAACATTTCACTCTGCTTTGATTTCTCTGAGTAAATACTACATTACTCATTATCATCTGGAGAGTGCTTAAAGTGCTTGAACACATTTTGCTGCATGTCTGAACTTCTGTATTTTTGAGATATGCATGACATCAGTGTATGTGAAAACATGGAGTGTATTGGTAGACTGTTGTGTTTCTGCTCACCTACCTTCCATGTAGGTACTGCAAGATGAGTAGAGACACAATTTGATATGAAAACTTGTCATGTTTTCTCTTGAAACAGTAGTTGGGCATTCAAGGGGATATTTTGATCTTGCCATTTTGTACATTCTGCATGCTTAACTGGGAGTGACACTGTACCATTATCAGAGGTAACTGTTCAGCTGAGCAACGTCTAAACAGAAAACATGAGATTCTAATGCCACCTGAACAGTGTGTTGGATTAGGTTTTCCACTGCTATGCCAGCCTGAGAGAGCCTGGGTTAGAGAGTTGTTGCAATTTATAGTCTCTAAGCTCAGATCTAACACAATTACTTAATAATGTCTAATAAAAGCTTTTGTGTGTGTATATTCATGTGTATATTCACATATATATTCAGCTACTGTGTTTTGTGTTTTGTTTTGGGGTTTTTTTTTAAGATGGAAGCCAGGATCAGTTATGGATGGTTATATATTATTCATAGCTGCAGTTGTATTTCAGTTACTGCTTTGAAGCAGTCTTGAATCTCAGTAGATTTCTTCATAAAAACAGGTAACTTGCTGTCTGATTTAGAGTAAGAGCTAATCTTTTTCCCTTGGGGACACTTCATTAATTCTTTGTATGAGTGGTCTGCATCTCTTGAAATTAAAGGCTTCTGCTGGTAGGATAGGTTTGTTGGAGACCTGCATGCCTTTTTACAGTTCTAGGGCAAATGATATCTAGAAATAGGTTTAAAAAGACATACACAGATATATAATGACACTGATTTGCTGCACTCCTACATAACAGCTGAAAGATAAGGCATCTCTGAGGGAGCTGCTTTTAGTAAGGAAGGACTACTTTAAAAACCCATGTTCTTTTCAGCACATACTTAATTTCTTTCAGCACAATTTAACTTTCAGCACATACTAATACTTAATTTTGAGGGACACATTTTTAATTGCTCTTTTCTTGAACTATGTCTATAAAAATTAAAACTGAAAATTGGGAGGAAAATATCTTCCTCTGCATTGTATGTTTGGTAGCATTTTCTGGATGATGTCTACATTTCTGTTTTTATTTCTCTACTCTTGGTTCCAAAATTTTCTTTAACAGGGAGAAGAACCTTAGATGTGATTTTAAGTGAGGAGGGAAACATAAGTGCACTAATTTTATCTGGAACTGAAGATCTATTGAAATTTATTCCCCCTTTTTAAAATTATGGAAAATCATGAAGTTTGGCTGTGGATTCTTCCAAGAGCCATTTGATAGTTAGTGAAACTTCAAGCAGGTTTACCAGACCCCTCAACTTATTTTATGGCTTAATCAGCTCTCGTCCTCAGTGGGAGAACTGGCTGATTCCTGTATCCTGCTCCTTTCTATGTAGTTGAATTTTGGTGCTAAGAATCTGGGAGAGGCTCAGTTTGGTAAACTCTCAAGTCTTGACAATGAAAATGTTTTGGGTGGGGTTTTTTTTGTGTGGAAGTATGTCATTTAGCTGCGGTGCCTACAAGAATGTGCAGTAAGCAAACTAAATATTCAAGTGATGAACATGACCATACTAAACTGAAGTTTTGTTTTCTTTAGAAGATAAAGCAGCATGAGGACCACTAAAGGTGTTTCATAGTGTAAGGCTTATATATTAAATTTTTTAGTTACAGAAATCTGGGTAGAGGGAGGTTAAGGTAAATTTTATGTAAATATATAGATTCTTATTGTTGCTTTTAAAGGAGAGGGTCATTGGGAAGAAAAAGTCCAGAAGTTCTCTCTTAATTAGTCTTAAAACAGTAATAAAAAATGATAGAAAACCCCTGCTGGGGTTGAGGGCTTTTCAACCTTTATCACACTCTGTACTTCATTGTTAGTTGGTTGTCTGCTGTATGGGATAGGACTGCACTCAAAGTATTACACACACATTTCACTGTATCTGTATTCTTAATGTCCACAAGCTGAAAAGCTTTTAGAATAGGCTACAGAAAAATTGATTAAGCTGAGGCTTGATTAGATACCGTGTATTCTCTCTGGGCTTAAAATGTATTTTTCATTCATGCTTATTACTCATTGCACAGTTAAATTTTGAAATGTTGAAGTTAAATCATGCCCTGAATGCTATCCTTTACATCTGCTTCTGCTGACTGCAAAGCTTGAGGTTGAGGTAACTGTTGCCAGTAGGTTGATGTTGTCTCTACCAGATGTCATGTATGACACTTGTAGTTCTATTGCTAAGTACCTCCTTGACTCCTGCAGCAAATCATGGTGCCTTTTGGCCCATGTTTGTAATTCCTTTGTCTGCTAATGACAACTGACTAATACCATGCCTTCTTTGCAGCCTACCAGGATCCAGCTCTTAGGAGGGAGTAGCTTGACATGGTTATTACAACAGCAAACAAAAGCAATGCAACATAGATTAAGGGAAGAGTAGAGAAGAACATCCAGCCTCTAACCTACATCTCAAGTGTTGTTTTCTAATCTTTCTTCATTGACATATTCTTACATACCTCTGCTATAAAAACAGGTCTAGACTAGTAGAAAGAACCTGGTTTGTAACCTGCTTTTCCAGCCCTTTTAGAAGTGCTACTGACTGGCTCTAGACAAGCGGCAGTACCAAGTGCTTGGCTTTTTTTGCAGAAGTTGCTATAAAGCAGGGCTTATAAAATGATGGGGCACGTTTCCACTAGTTATTTCTGAATTAAGTTGCTTATGTTATATTGCTGTTAGATCTGGAGAGTCAGGCAACTTAAAATAGAGATCTGTGAAGGATTGTTGTTAAGTGTGCATGTGGCTAGAACCTGCTAAGTGGAGAAGAGTTTTGACCATGTTGGAGGAAATCAGTTGGTGTCTTTAACCTTGGGGACGCCTGTTTGATGTTTCCTAGTGTTGTCAGATTTCCTTGAACTTAACAGCAGGGAAGAGAAAGAAATAAGCAGTTAAGCACTTAATTCATATTAAATCATGGGGTTATGCTCAATATTGTTAGTGAGTAGTGAATCCCAGACATTAAGCCTCTGCGTTGTCAGTTGGGTAAAGTTCAGATGCTTTTCTAATCTGTAATTCCTTCAGCAAGTACAGAATGTAAAAACCTTCAACAGTGCTGATGAAGTACATTTCCTTGAAACAGTGGCAGAGTCCTTGGCATTGCACCTGTGAGGGTAACTGGTGCTCATGAAAAATGCCTTGTTTACCTCCCTTTTCTTGCTAATTCTAGAAAGTTCCTCCAGTGTTGTCTTGCCAAGCACAGAGTAACGGTTCCTTCCTGAATGCAGACTACATCTCAGAGCTGCATGCATAGGATTAATAAGGCAGGCAGAAAAGCCAGGAGGCCTGCATGGATGAATAAGGAACTCCTGGACATGACCAAAAGGAAAAAGGAGGCCTACAGGGAGTGGAAACAGGGGCGGGTAGCCTGGGAGGAATACAGGGGAATGGTCCGAGCAGCCAGGGATCGGGTTAGACAAGCCAAAGCCCAGATGGAACTGGATCTGGCAAGGGATATTAAGACAAACAAGAAATCTTTCTTTAAATACGTCAGCGAGAAAAGAAACACTAGGGAAACTGTGGGCCCTCTCCGGAAGGTAACACAAGAACTGGTTACCCGGGATAGAGACAAGGCTGAGGTACTCAATGACTTTTTTGCCTCAGTCTTCACTGGCAAGGACTGCAGCCACACTGCCCGTGATGCAGAATGCAAAAGCCAGGATTGGGAAAATGGAGAACCGCCCACTGTAGAAGAAGATCAAGTGCGGGACCACCTGAGGAACCTGAAGGTGCACAAGTCCATGGGACCTGATGAGATACATCCGCGGGTCCTGAGGGAACTGGCAGATGAAGTCGCTAAGCCACTAGCCATCATATTTGAGAAGTCGTGGCAGTCTGGCGAGGTTCCTGATGACTGGAAAAGGGGAAACATAACCCCCATTTTCAAAAAGGGAAATAAGGAAGACCCGGGGAACTACAGGCCAGTCAGTCTCACCTCTGTGCCTGGCAAGATCATGGAGCAGATCCTCCTGGAAACTCTGCTGAGGCACACAGAAATCAAAGAGGTGATTGGTGACAGCCAGCATGGCTTCACCAAGGGCAGATCATGCCTGACTAATTTGGTGGCCTTCTACGAAGGGGTCATAACGGCGGTGGACAAAGGAAGATCGACTGATGTCATCTACTTGGACTTGTGCAAGGCATTTGACACTGTCCCACACGATATCCTGGTCTCTAAATTGGAGAGACATGGATTTGACAAATGGACCATTCGATGGATAAAGAACTGGCTGGACGGTCGCACTCAAAGAGTTGCGGTCAACGGCTCGATGTCCAAGTGGAGACCAGTGACAAGTGGCGTTCCTCAGGGGTCGGTGCTGGGACCTGTACTGTTCAACATCTTTGTAGGAGATATGGACAGTGGGGTCGAGAGCACCCTCAGCAAGTTTGCCGATGATACCAAGCTGTTTGGCGAGGTAGACACGCTGGAAGGGAGGGATGCCATCCAGAGGGACCTGGACAGGCTGGAGAGGTGGGCCCAAGCCAACCTCATGCAGTTCAATAAGGCCAAATGCAAGGTCTTACATCTAGGTCGGGGCAATCCCAAGCACAATTACAGGTTGGGCGGGGAATGGCTGGAGAGCAGCACTGAGGAGAAGGACCTGGGTGTGCTGATCGACGAGAAGCTCAACATGAGCCAGCAATGTGCGATCGCAGCCCAGAAGGCCAACCGCATCCTGGGCTGCATCAAAAGAAGTGTGGCCAGCAGGGCGAGGGAGGTGATTCTGCCCCTCTACTCCACTCTCGTGAGACCCCACCTGGAGTACTGCGTCCAGCTCTGGAGTCCCCAACATAAGAAGGACATGGACCTGTTGGAGCGTGTCCAGAGGAGGGCCACGAGGATGATCCGAGGGCTGGAGCACCTCTCCTATGAGGAGAGGCTGAAGGAGTTGGGGCTGTTCAGCCTGGAGAAGAGAAGGCTCCGGGGAGATCTTATTGCGGCCTTTCAGTACCTAAAGGGGGCCTACAGGAGAGCTGGGGAAGGACTTTTTACTAGGGCATGTAGTGACAGGACAAGGGGGAATGGCTTCAAACTGGAAGAGGGCAGGTTTAGATTGAACATTAGGAAGAAGTTTTTCACTTTGAGGGTGGTGAGGCACTGGAACAGGTTGCCCAGAGAGGTTGTTGAGTCCCCATCCCTGGAGGTGTTCAAGGCCAGGCTGGACGTGGCCTTGGGCAACCTGGTCTAGTGGGACGTGTCCCTGCCTATGGCATGCGGGTTGGAACTCGATGATCTTCAAGGTCCTTTCCAACCTAAACCATTCTATGATTCTATGATTCTGTGATTTTGCACAAACCAAAGCAGAGTTTGAGCGTAACTGAAATCTCTACTGCCTTTTGGGACTGCTGGGTTGCATGCACCATTCCACCTCCCAAGGCCAGATTGCTGTTTCCCCAGCAGCAGCAGTATGTTTGCATAGTCATAGGCCATTGCATTCTCTGCTGCTCACAGGAATATTTTAGGGGTAGCATAAGTGTGGAAACCTTGTTACTCCTTAGCTGTGTCCTTAATTATGTAACATTGCAGTGTAATGAATGCTTTGTAAATAAGTTCAACTTAGTCTTGCACAGTTAGCTGTGCTTTGAGTCAGTTGACGGTTTTGGTCAAGAGCTTGCAGGCGATTGACCTGGGAAAGTTGTAGAAGGAATGTATTACTTCCTACCCCTTGAGACTGTCCCTGGTGCAGAGGAGCTGTAGCTATTAGACGCCCGGTGACTAGGAGCAAAGGGTGACTCAGATGAGCTGTGGTTCTGATCTGGATGAATCTTGCGGCGCTTGCTTGCTCTCTGTTTGCGTGAGCTTACTGTAGACTGCAGTTTGGACTGCATTAATCTTCCAACATATGCTCCAAAAATACAAATTCACTGATTTTTTTTTTTTTTTTAAGAAGGATACATGTTGTCATAGAAGCTTTTTATTGCCAAAAGAGGATTAAGAGGCATTGTGAGAACTCTCGAAACTCTTCAGTGGAATGTACTGTATATTTGCAATGTAGACTTCTAGAAGTGATTGTCACCTCTAGTAAGGGCTTAGCTTGCTCTGATGTCCTTACTGTAATTACCTGTAGTTGTGATTGTACTTTCTATACCTGGGATTTTTCTGGTTTGGGATGTGTAGAAGGACAGAACAGATATTCAAGTCCTACTTTTTGCCATCTTTCACGAAATGCAATGTACCGAGCAATTTTGCTACTAGTGAAATGAAAATTATACCTGTATATATATAAAGATAATATAGTCAAATTAAGCCTTGTTTAAAAGTAGATTTTATGTTTGGCACAATGTCCTCGAACGGAATATTTTGCTTTGAAATGTATTATGACTAAACCAGTGATCAATTAAACAAACAAAATGATTTTGCATGTTTGTTTCTTTAGCAAGGGAGAAATGACCTGCATGCCCAAAGTATTTCCACTGCCTCTTTCAGAACAGTATGCAAGCGCTAGAGAAATGGTTCTCATTAGTATGTTGAGGTTGACTGAGCCTCTTCGAAACCAAGTGTCTCTTCAGAAGTGTTTCCTCTCCTGATGGAGAGGAGTCCCTGCAGTGTGCTCTGTGGTTTGGCAGCTGAATTTCTTAGACTGCTGCCTGTATGGGACTGTGAGGGGTTCTTGTGCAGGACCTGGTGCAATGCAATGCCATCCTGTTGCTCAAGGAAAGCACTTGCATAGGTGTGTGACAGTAATTGAAGGGGAGGAGAGGAGGAACAAGTGGACAAGACTGAGGCAGGAGGGAGGAATGAGCAGCCTGTAGGGAGGGTGGGGGAGTGGGACATACAGTGATGAAGGACTGCAGATCTGGGAAATCTGTGAGGGAACGCTGGAGAAGGGGGAGTCACTGCTAGGACAGTACTAACAGGGTACCCAGAAGCATCTTTTGACTCCATGCTCTCAAACAAAAATGGGGGAAGCAGGGTCTTTTATAGTTTGTAGCAAACCACTTGGTGACATTGAGAGAGTTTCTTTAAAAAAATAAAAGCCTAGCCATGTAGGATTATCACAGGGGATCCCCAAGGAGAAGGGTGGAAAAAGGAGGATATGGGAGAATGGACAGGCATAACCAAAGAAGGATGGGTGGGATAAGCATGTAGCAGGAAAGAGAAGCATTAGCAAGCTGAGAAGCAAGCAAAGCGTTGCCACTGGAAATATTTATCATATTCTGCTTACTACTTTGAATAGTCTGATGGGTTTATAAGAACTTAGTATTTAAGGTAGGTCTTCTAGCATTTTCTCAGCAAATAGTCTTTCTCCCTGTATCAAAAGAAACATGCTGTTACTTTTGCTATCAATCTGTTTACTCTTACCATGCAAAGCTGCTGAAAAATGTATTGATACCTACTTCTGGTCCTTCACTGCTGCAGCAAAGAAGGATAATGCTAGTCAGTTGCATCTTTTTTTGCCATATACAAAGACTCTGGCTGCTCTGACATGTATTTAGAAAGACTAAGTTGGGAGTACAATCCACAGCAGGTGGAAATCCTGCAGCGTCAAGCTGGCAGGCATGGGTAAGTAATTGCACCAGTAGGCAGAATGTGTTACAAAGAAATAGCATGGCCTTAAGTTCAATATCAAGCAGAGCGAACATACCAGGAAGAGCAAATGGGGAGTTAAAAAACGGCAGCAGAAACACTGTGCAGAACAGCGTCTAGTGTGGTGTGCAGGGTAGCCTGTAGCAATCTGAGCCAAAGCCTTCCAAATCTGCAGCGTAGACACCTGATCTGGATGCGGGAGTGCTGAAGACGATACGATTTGCTCTGCCTCAGCACTGCCTCTGTTGTGAAGGGTGAGAGGAGGACTTCTGGCAGATTTTTACCCTCTATGGCAGAACTGAGTAAAAAGCACCGGAGAAGGTAAAATGGAGCATGTAGGTAGGTGAAGACTTGAACTGGAAGGATCCCTTTTAGTATAAACTGTAAGGGATTCTTCATCTCCTGTAATCTGTAAATCAGTGCTGGCTGTTTTCCTGGGGTGGCTTCTGCTCCTAATCAAATGTCTGGGGACACACAAAATAACGGCTGTGAAGTTCTCTGGTGTGTAATGCTGCTGGCAGACCCAAGAATTAAGTAGTTATCTTTGGGGGGATGTTTGGGGGCTCATGCGTAGTGAGGCCTTACTTGGCCATTAGCCATCAGTGAACTTTGCTTCTTGCTTCCTTGTGAATGGTTTCCAACAAGACAGCAGAAGCACTCTACAAGTTGCATTCTAAAGAGGTGGGATTGTCAGTTCACTGCTTCCCTGCCAAACAATATGCGATGTATTCAGCAGACTTCCAATGTGCAAGATGAAACCTGAAGGGGCAGCTCATCCAGCTTGCTTAGGAAGCTAATTTAAATAACAAGCCTCTTCAAAGGTTTAAGGTTGCAGCTGCTAAATCTGTTTATTTCTCCTGTATGAAACAAACTGAAGTACATAGCTCTGAATTTAGAGTACCAGCCTCAACCTGGCTGACTTTGGAAAGAGTAATATTGTGTTTGTGGAACCAGCTTACGTAGAAAGTAGAACGGAAGTGCCTCAAAAATAGGGGCAAATGGGGAGACCTAGTTGTACTTGGTGCTTGTTAATGTAGGAATGTTGTGTGTTGTGAAGTGCTGAGTGTTCCCTAGCTTAGTGTTTGAGCTCAGTGCTTCCACTGTTTCTGCTCCTCTCCTGATCTCTGCTAGCTAGGTCCTGTCAATTTCATTATGGAGCTCAAAAATGCTAAGTGATGGTGACAGCCTTCCTAGTAGCTGTTAATGGAGTGTTTGACCCAGAGCTTTCCCTGTTGTCTTTGGTTCCAAGACTTCAGCTTCCTTCAGGCTTCTGGAGTTTCTAAAGCAATGGACTTGCCAAACTTCCTACGGAAACTGACCTTCAGCAAAGCAGAACCAGAAATAAGTCAACCTATGGCAGTGAGCAGCTGTGGTGTCTCATGGCTCCTCCTTTCCTGCTGCATGCCTGCTCTGTCTCCATTCAACCTGTGGTTCACTCTAGAGGCAACTAGGTGCCAGGTTTATTACAGGAATGTATGAACTGTGAGAACTGGACTCCCACAAGTGTTTCAATGGATTGAATAATTTATTGAACCAGTGCATGTTGTGTTTAATTTCACTGTGACTTTTTTCTGTATTATGGCTAAACTTGTCTCTCCTGCCCTCGCTGACTCATCATGGAACCAGGGGTGAATGCAGGGTTTCTATTACCAACATGTTTTTTTTTTTTTTAACACAACTATCCTGCTTCACCATGGAAGCTGCCCTCCCTTTTCCTTCTCCCACTCCCACTTCTCCTCACCAGGCTTTTCTGCTGCTCCTATCAGCATGAGTCTAATGCCTATTAGACCTGGAAATTTCTCATCTGCTTCTGTGCCCACCTGCTGCAGCTGCTTCCCCACATGTGCAAGATAGGGGCCAACTTTCAGACCTCTGTATTTCTTTGCTTGTGTGTGGGGCATCATGAGGAGCACATCTCCCATGGAGAGCTGAGCTGCAATTGTTTACCGCCGCCAGATGTAAAAAAGGGTATTTGGGGATTTCATAGAATCCTACAATTGTCTAGGTTGGAAGGGACCTTGAAGATCATCGAGTCCAACCATTAACCTAACACTGCCAAAACCACCACTAAACCATGTCCCTAAGCACCATATCTTTTAAGTACCTCCAGGGACGGTGATTCAACCATGGTAAATAAAATTAGATGAGCTTCAACTTCTAATTCTGTTACTGTCAAGTGTAATGTGTCTGCTTCAACGGGGAAATGATAAATGCAGTTCTTTAATTTCAGCGCAATGCAAATAGTATTAGGAGATTACTCCTGATGCTGGAAGATCAGCATCTGCTGGAAGATTAGCACAGGCTGGAAGATCTATTGCTGTGATCCATGATGGCATTTAATACTTCTTATTCTTTTCCACAGACAGACTGAAATGCAAATGCATTTCCCAAAGGCACTTTTCCTAGCACAAGTATTCATTGTTAGTGCAGGTGCATACAAGGAGGGAGATGGTAAAAGACCATGCACTTATTCAGGACTGTGAAATTAAGTTCCAGGTCTGCAGAACACTGGTGGACCTTTGCATCCCTTAACTGGACAAAGGCTGCATGCATCATTTTAATGATCCCCACTGTACAGGAGAAGGCACACATCCATCCGCTGCTCCCACTTGTGTCCTCCTGCCAGACCCAGCCCTGCACTTTCTCCTATGAAGTCACTAGAGTTCAACGTGAGCAAAAGCAAGCATTTTTCTTCTACCCTTCTCTCGGAAATGGCTTGAGTCTTATGAACGAAAATTTCCTGAAGCCTGTAAGGGAGAGCCTGGGAAAAGTACATGTGGCTGGGAGGAAAGCCTTGTAAAGGATGCAGGGGCTGTCCACATGGGAGCAGTGCTGCAGTCAGTCCCTGTGTGAACCCAGAGGCACATGTTTGCTCAGTGCCCAAGAGCCTGGATGTGTCCTGGCTTCATCTGTGGGCACAGCTTTGCTTCTGACCTGGCTACTCCAACGTGAGAAGATGAAAAGAGTAAAACATTTACCCTAAAAAGTGCAATACTTTACTTCTAGCATCAGTTACTTCATCACAATCTTGTCTGAGCCCTTTCTGTGCATTGCTCATTGGCATCCCATGTCCTTTGCCAGGAGAAATGCTCTGTTGATAGTGAGCAATTTCTTCCTTCTTGTTCTTACGTACATTTAGGATGATCTTTGTATGTTTCAACCTCAGACTTGCTAATAGGTTATATTTTCTCTTCTCCTGTGGGTCCACAGGGTTAATTATATCATGATTACTTAGGTTTGCTTTTTCTGTGTGTATGACATAATTTCTTAGGAAGAGAGAACCACACAACTGCACAAGCAAGGCAAATCTTATGCTAAAGGAGTCAGACAATAGCACAAAAAAAAAATGCTCAAAACCACAGGCCAAGAACAGATACTGGCCATTAGACAATTTTGCTGTTGCAGCTAGGACAATTAAACAGTATGTGTCTAATACTGTGGTAAATTGCAGGTGCAAGTGATACATTTTAACTAATTTTGCAGAGATGGCTGAAATCAAGCAAAGACAGGTTCAAGGCCTGACAAGACTTGAGGTCTAGTGTAGGGAATTAACGTTATAAAGCTTGAGTTCTGTTATGACTATGGCTGAGCTACAAGGCTACAATTTCTAGGTATGAAAATGCAAGTCCAGGGCCTCTTAAGACCTGAAACTTCAGAAATTCTTGTGTGCCAGTGATATGTTTGTGGCAAGCAAACACCCACCTTCCCTGTAAGCAGTTTCTGAGAGTTAGGAGGAATAAAGTCCTTCAAAAAACCTACAATACCATGGACTTTGCAGTGGGAGGTTAACACTTCCAATTATTTAGATAGCTTCTAAAAAATTTCAGTTTTGGTGCTTTAACATGGGTTATATGGGCCTGAGCGTTTCCTACATTCAGATATTCAGCTGTTGGAGAAAATGTTTGCCCTTGTTTTACATGTCCAGTTATCAATGCTGAAGCCATTCAGTTTTGGAGCAATGAGCAGGAACAAGAAAGCAACCTGGCGCTCAAATGCGCGCTGAAGTAAAGCCTTGTTTTCAGATATGTGGCTTTTGCAGAATTATCTGCTTATCAACCTCTCTGCAGCTCCAGTGTTGGAGTAATCTGAAATAGTGGTGAGTTCTCTATTTTTTTTGCTACAGCGTTTTTGGAAAGCTGAAGTGGTTTCCTTGGCATTAAGTATAACTGCAGTCATATCTCCACTTAGCTTTTTAGCTACAACTCAGGTTTCCTCAGTGAAGACCAGCCTGTGCAGTTGGGTACCTGGCTTGGGCAGATGTGCCTCCTTGGTGACATGTGGGTGCCATGCTGCCTGAGCTGTGCCCCCAAGCCAGGCCCAAGGGTAGGTCTGTGGGAGGGCATAAGCCTTTGTGAAGGAGAAAGAGGGTTTCCATTGCATTAGCAACGTGCTATCTTCCCAGCAGGAGAGTTTAGCAAGAAACTTATGCTTTGCACTTCTGCTTTTTGCTAAAGGGCAGAATAAATATTGAAGTGCTAGTAAGATCCAGCTGACCTGTCTGAATAATTCTCTAAAAAATTGCATAATAAATAAGTGAATTCAGTAGATCAGCTATTTACACTGGTCCGTAATTGATCTCTAGCAAACAACTCATGCACTTAGCATCTTTCCTGCTTTCAGATATGCCAATATAGACCTTTCAGCCCTAGGGACATGGAGGATGAGGTGGCATGAACTGTTTCCCTCCTTTCTACTTGCAACGTCATGGTTTTCATAGTCACCGGGATTAGGTGCATCCTGTGTGGTGGGAGCCACTGCTGGCCAGTTGAGCCATGGAGCTTTGCATGAGCAGCTTGCAGCTACACAGACTGGTGGTGGTGGTGTGCTGGCTGGCAGAAATACCTCGCTAGGCAGAACTGATTCTGCTCCTGCCACTGCAGACTCAACATCAAAATCTGACAAGAGAGCTGGCTTAGCATCACTGCAGGGAGGACTGTTTGCAGGAGCTTGCTCTAGGGCTTTCAGGGCCTACTGCAGGGAGCAGGGCAGCCCTGGGATGCCTGCTGTGGTCTTGGACCTCCGACTTCAGGGCAGGACACTTTGGAAACATGGCATATGACACCTGGGAATCTCCATGCTGCTTCCCTAAGGACCCTGTTCTAGATCTACCTGCCTTGTGTGCTCTGGGCCTCTGGAACAGTGTCTTGGTGCATTTGCTCTCTCCCCCAGGGCAGATCAGACCTCAGGGATTTTGGAAAGTTCCCTGGTACACTGCCTGTGATGGTGTGAGCCTGAAACATTGGAACAGCTGACCATGGAAATGCAGGTTTAATAGTTCAGTATCAGAGAAAGGATCTGCCCTTTTCCAGTGGCTCATGTTATGGCAACGTACCCTTTTGTGCCATGGGGCAAGGGACTGAGTAAAAGGAATTAGGTGATCTCAGCCAGTCCTCTGGAGACACATACTCTCCTGCTTCTGCTGCTTCCCCCTGCCACACCTCATGCTCGGGCAGGAGACCAGAGGAACCTGATGATTGCTGTGTCCTGTAAATTCCTGTCCCAAATGCCTTGGAGAGGGAGGTCATCCCTGCCTCTGCTCCTCTTCCTGTCACAGCACCTACAAAGTGTGGGACACAATGTTCTCCTTAAGGTCCAAAGTTGCGCTTGTTAAGTCTTCTACATGCCCTTCTGCAACAGACACATCTCTGCCTAATACAACAGCACAAGAGGCTCTGCTGTTCAGTCTGGTCCGTCCTTGGTTCTGCAGAGGGGCTGGTGCTTCTCACAGACTCCCCTCCTGCTCCCCTGTGTCTGATGATTGCTCTGAGCTGCCAGGCTTAGCACCTTTTAAAGCTTCCCAGCTTCTGTTTGAGGAGCTGCCTGGCAGCTGGTCCTGAGATTGTAAGGTCTGCACCTAGCATGGAGCGTGCTTTGGCCCCAGAACAGGTTTTACATATATGTACTTTGGAGTCCTGCTACATGTCTGGGTGCAAAGCTTGCTGGGTTGCAAATGGTGCCCTGGGGTGATGCGCACCATCAGTCAGGGGGTCTGGGTGGTGGCAACCAGCTGACAGCATCTCCTTTCTGTCATCTGCACAGCACATTCTGCCTCCTCCTCACTCGCTCTCTGTATGCTGGAGCATACAGAGACTAGCAAACAGACACATTGGATATGCAGAGCACGTTGTCATACACATCACCAGTTTTACTGTCAGGAATGCTTTAGTGGCTGTGAAATGAGATAAGCAAAACAGTGTTACGTTGGTATCAGTGGACAAAAGAATCGAAAGTCAGGGTTCTGCATAACGACAACAACAAAAGATGTGTTAAGTCTGATGTTAGATGGTTCATGAAATAATTAGCGTTTCCAAGTGTGTCCTAATTGCAGACAAAAGTGAAAATACAACAAGATGAACAGAAAATGATGGGTTATGCTTTTGGAACAAGGCACTTTAATTGAGCCAGATGGGCCCAGATGTTTTCTCCCACTCTTTTACTGAAATTATCACCTATTCAGAGAGAAATGTGGTAAGAGAAACTGTAACAAAGATGCAAGAGGAACTTTTCCACAAGCAATGATTACATTAAGGGCACTTTAGGCAGCTCTTACTGCTCTAGTGAGGCTAATTGTGTATGAAAAAAGGAACATTTGAAGGCTGGCTAAAAGAGGTGCTTACTGCTGCTCAGGCTTCAGTTTGCATTTTGATCCAAGAAAGACTTTATAATCAGTCTCTTCTCTTATCAACTGGCTTTGACTCCAGGTTTCATTTTGGTCATCTAATCTTTCTGTTCCTGGTTAATGCAAGCAGACCTCTTCTCTCTGTGTTTCAGCTTTCATGATGAGTTTGATAACAGCAATTATTCTAATCCTTTTTTTATAGTGTCAGTTTGAAGTTGCACCTGAGAGGAATGGTTTTATATCATTGCAACTTTTGATATGATCAAACTAACCAGAGATTTGTCTCACACCATAAAGGTGTCCCTGCTTCCCTGCACAAAGCATTTGAAGCTGCCAAGGGCTTATGTGTACATGGGGAGGTGGGAAGCATGCATGCACTCGTACACAGAAGCATCCACAGGAAAAAGTGGAGATTTAAGACTATAATATTAGAAGCCTGGTAGGTGTTAGGAAGATGTTGAGGCTATCAGGTCTGGAATGCATCTGGCAATGGGGATGTTTGGTCTGTCAATCCTGGGTGCTCCCTTGCTAGCCAGCCTATGCTCCCTGCTTTCCTCCTTGCCCTCCTGGCTGCAGCCAGTCACATGTGGTATGATCAGAAGGTAGGTTTGATTTATTTTTCAACTGTGATGATCAGGTGCAGGACTGTGTGGCCGTTGTCCTTGGACAGCCCTGACTGCATACCTTGATATCCTGTTACTTGATCCTCTTTGCTGTCCTTGTCCTTCCCTTTCTCAGCTCAATCCCTTCCCAAATAAACAAATCCCTGCACATTACTGCTTCTCCACTGGCTCCAGTTTTGCTACATCCATACCCAAGTTTGGTATTTCTGAGATGGTTATCCATACAATCTCTGTTCTCTATGCTACTACTGATGCAGTTCCACAGTCGCTGCTAGCCTGGCAAGAGTTGTTCCCCTAAAGGTCCCCAAAGCTGTTGTTCCCCCAAAACTTCCCGTCCCTGTGAAGTTCAGCCACTGTGTAACCCAGACAGCCCTCACAGGGGCCTAGAAATTTCCATCTTCTTCTTCTCTGTCCTGAAGAGCTGTCAGAGTCCCCTGCAAGCCGTGTCCCAGCATCATCCATGGGTTATCAGTATTCCATCTCCACTCCTCTTCATCACAGTGGGGAGAGCAGCCACCCAAGTCATCCTTGCTATTGCCTTGCAGGGAGGGCAGGAAGGACAGGGGAGGGTGAAACTCATGAGAAACAGACACAACTCAGCTACCTTGTGACTGACTTTTAATTGAAGTTCCTATAGTATTCTGATGTCCCCAGTTCCTCTTGTGAGACTCCTCTGGAGACTGGGCACAGCACCTCCTTGCTTACATGTCCTCCCAGTTGGATGGAGGTGGGAAAATCCCGGGTAGGCTTCAGCTCCATCTTCCCCTCCTTGAACAATGTGCTGCTCCAGTGCGGCGGGCTGAATGCCTGGACTCAGTGTTGTGAACCAAGACAAAGTTTATTAGCATGTGCAGCTATTATATAGTTACAGATACAGATCTCAACTATGCAGCCAAGCAGGTTGTTTATGTCCTTCGGACTCTTCATTCCTCACAACATCTAATCCTGCGCAACCAGTGTTCTGGTCATGCTCTTTTTCCCATACACACACACACACACACAGAGCTGTGTACTTTTGAGCTCCTGTTATGGTCTGGCTGAGATCCAGTTCTACTTATTATTATGCCTTCGTTAACTGCTTCTCAGGCTCGTTAACTGCTCCTCGATCAAGGGCTGAATCTACCTTGCATTCCAAAATCCTGCTACGCTCCAGAGCTGGGATAGAGCTGAGGTATTACCCTACTCATGTGAGTCCTGTATGCTGGCATCATGCTGCAGGTGGGCAACGGCTTCCTCCCACCTTGCAAACTCCTCAGGGGATCATTCACCAGGGTAGCCCACAGGGGTGTTGCTGGGAAAGCAAAGTAACTGACTTCAGCACTAAGAAAGTCTGAGGAAAACCTCCCGGGTCTGGAGGTCAATTCTCTTCCAAATACTCTCAGAGTTAGGAAAAGGGATCTCTCCCATCTGGTCCAGCCTCCAAAGTGCTCCACTACCAGCCTTTGATTTGGAGCTGTGGCTCTTTGAGTCCCACCACACCCCAAGAAGGAGCTGGTGGGCATTGGATTGCATGTGGTGGGGCTTCTGCCTCTTCAGAGAGCGTCACTGGGAGCTGTGTAGTCTTCCTCCATGAGCTGCATCTCAATCCATCTTAGCTGAGGAGGAGGGCAGGGGGTCATTTGTGAGTATCACACTAATTAACATTGCAGGGCGGTGTTGATCTCTCAGATGCATGTGACCCTGCTCCTCCACCACTGGGAACTGGTTCCTGCTAGAGGGTTTTTCCCCTGGGTGGTGGAGCAAACACATCCAGGGAAACCCACTGCTTCCTTCTCCTCCCTGCCAATGAGAGTGTATAACTCAGGGATGCGTATTTGCTTAACAGCCAAACAGGAGACTGTTTCCTTTGGCTAACCCAGGGCAGCATGTTTCTCACTACATGCCTAAAATGCTGTTGCAGAACGGCAGAGGAGCAGGCACAAATGCAGTATCCAAGGTGGTGCTTGAGGCATGGGAAGGTGCTGCATCCATTAAACACAACCAGGTTCTTCTTGGGAAGGGATTGTCTAAATGAGAGCAGTGGAGAGCTGGCTAGCATGGACCAACAAACATCCCTGCAGAGACTCGCTTCTTTTCAACTTGGCAGCTTTCTTCCTAGCTCCCATTAAGCACTGCGGCCAGTTGAAGTTCTGATGCTTTCTGGAGCCTGTTTGCAGGTCTCAAATGGCCTATAGCTGTACTGATAGCGTAATAGTCCCTGAGATGAACTGCCTTGTAGTTCCTATTCATCACATAGGAAAACCTTAAAGCTGTTAAACAAGTCTTTAGCTCTGCTCTGGACCCCCATACGTGGATTAATCACTGAGAGCCTCAGGGAGCAGAGCTAATACTCATGCTCAGTTGTTCCAAGCAACACTGCAAGCCAAACAGCTGTTAAACACAAATCTTATGAAGCTAGTAACTCCTAACCACCCTCTCACACCTGTTACCTAGTAGCTTACAAAATCTGTTTTCTGCTGATTGGATGCAGAGGCTTTGTTTCTCCATTGTTTCAGTAGGTTTCTGGGTAGGAGTTAGTTGCACAGAAACAAAAATTACATGAGTTCCTGGCCTGATCTTGATGTAGGAAGACAGTACTCTACATGACACTCTTCCATCCTGGGTACACCTGCAACAGAGAGCTGATCAGCAAACAGTAGTTGGGAGGGAGGAAGATGCAGAGGTGGCTCCCTGTGCATCGTCAGGCAGTATAGCTGCAGAAAAACACAAACCTGCCTCAAAATATTCCTTGGTTGCTGGTTACCTACAGCTATCACTGCGACAGGATCTCAGAAGTGCTGGATATTCATTTAGGAAACTGACCTCCAGGGTAACCACCTGTCCTTCCTTAAGCACTGCTGTTATGATGCACAGAAGTGCATGAACCACGAATACCAAATGGAGAGTGCTCCCTGAGTGCACCCTGGCATGTGGGAACATCGTTCCCTCTGCTTTGGCAACACAAACGCAACATTACTGATGATCTGGACAATTTCCCCCTTGTGAATGCATCACAGGTTTTCTTTGGTTTTTGTTTCGCCTTTTTTTCGTGGAAATACAGGGTGGTGAGAAGATGAGATAAAGACAAACTGCAGTGCTGTAAGACGCAGAGGCTCTGCAGCAGACTCACAGAGACTGCCCTAGGAGTGCAAAAGCTGTTCTCATATCTCTGGTTTGTGTTGGTGTTTGAGTACTTAGCATATGAGATACTGCAAGAGTCACTGAACCCTAATCAAACAAAGTAACTTTCAAAAAAAGAGGAACTGTTTGACAATGAATTTGGATGTGGAGTTTTTCCCTGACCAAGGGGTTCAGGCTTTTTGAACCCTGGCATTCAGCAGCTCTCACTTGGAGGGACCCCTCTGGGGGATTCTGTAAGTATTTCAGAGAACTCCCTTCAAAGCAAGACTCAGTTGCTGAACCAGGCACGGAGTCTGAATATTTATTCAGCCTTAGCTCAGCCCCTTTGAGTGTGACACAGCAGCTCCCCATCACAAACACCCCTCTGCTGTCAAGTCAGCAGGACTGCAGCTTGGCCTGGGAGTTGTTCACAGAAACCCTGGGAAACAGCTTTTCCTATGCTGGAACCGCTGTGCTCTGCTTCTTGGCAGCCTAGAAATGGGCAGGGATGTATCTGCCAGTATCTGTACACTCTAGGTTTTTTTTCAAAGGAAATATATTCAACTATTGTTGGTGAAGGAATCTGGTTGCCTCATGGGGTATAAACACAGTTTTATTTTTTTGGAAGCAGAAACAAAAATTCTTTAGCAGTTCTTAATTTCCAAAATAATTTTAGTTTTTCATGAAATGTATGATAGTCAAATCTTAATGTAAAAAATCTTTGTTTCTGTCCCAGCCTGTCCAGAACATGCCTCCTCACATGGGAGAGGTAAAGCAGAAAGAAACTTTTTTTTTTTTTAAAATCACAAAGGCCAAGTCACTTTAGTAATTGTCATCTGCTTACCAGCAATACAGCATTGGGTGAACAGAAGCCACCTATAAATAAATGATGACTAGCACTTGGCTTGTGAAAGGAAATGCCTGCCTTATCACCGAAGTTGGGATGGCTCCCAGTAATGGCTCCAGTTCAGTCCTGGGAGGATGCTTAACTGTCAGCATGTGGGATAATATCAAAATTAAAATGGCACAGGTCCTCATCTCCTGGTGTGCCACTGCGCTCTGCAGAAAGCTACAGCTGGGGCTGTTTGCTGTGGCGAAGCACCTGTCCTGTCCTTGCTGCTCCCAATGTGTTGGTGAATCAGGCAGGCAGACTCAGCTGCAAACTGGAAAATCTTGCTCCTGCTGATACAGCCTGGGACCCACATTACCAGGTAGTGTGTGGCTCAGAGGTGTCTGCTTGCTTTTCAGCTGTCATTCTGCAATCTAGTGACTAGTGCATGGAGCTATGGCTTGAACATGCAGTGACCTTAGCAATGGGCTCCCAGAAATGCCGCCTTCTCCCCATCTTTCCTCCCATGTTTCCCTTCACTGTAGAAGCTGCCTCATGCTAACCCATAGACCATCTGGGGAAGCCAAGTTTCTGAAGAGTCTCAGCTCCTTGTATATTTGGGCACCAAACCCGCTTCCACCACCACACACAAGCCCTCCATGCTGTGCAGAAACCAGGCACCCCCAGTGGCCAACCCCTGGCCTGGCATCAAGTCCCACCAGTGAACCACAAAGTTGGGTCCCAGGCTAATGCATCTACTGGCAACCCTGTGTCATCTTCAGTGAGGGCTGTCCACACCTATACAGTTAAAGGGGATGTTCTTGTACCACCTGAAACTTAAGCATGGTCTGAACTCTTTTACCTCTGAAGGCCCTGTAGAAGAAATTGGCTTTAAATGGATGATCCAAGGCTGCCAAGCAGTTAGCACAAGCGGTGTCCTTGAGTGGTGCCTGATGCACCCTTTCCTGGGCAGTCGGCTGGGAGAGGGACCTGCGGGTGTGTTATCATGGGGTGTCTGTACATGAGGGGGGACTGCATGTGCCCCTTCGAGGGGCTCTGTGGGGGAGTCAGGGTAAGTTCCTTGCAGGTGTGGGGCTCTGCACCACCTGCCCTGGAGCTGAGGGAGCTCTCTGAGACAAACCCCTTTGGTAGCAGTGTATGTGGCACCCGGTGTCCCATCACCATGGGGACTTCAGGCACCCAGGAGAAAACACACCATGCCTGAATGCATCTCCCAGAAACATGCTTCTGAGGGTTCTCCCAAGGAGAAAAACCTCCTGATTCAGGTCACTGCTGCTTCCTGCATTTCACAAACAACCTTAGTAAGGATGCCACTTTTTTCAGGTGTCATGCAGAAATGAGTCAAATGCCTCCTGAAAAGTCAGAGAAGCCTGTGCCAGCCTGGATCCTCTGATCCTCTGTGATCCACTCCCGACCCCACCAAACACATCCTGCTCTAACAACAGCATCCTGTCTTCCTCCTTCTCATCAGCTAGCATCAGGTCTGGCAGTAACTAGATCTGGGAGATATGCTGTTTTAATGAGATGATAATCATTGTCCCTCTGCCTTACTTCTAGGCTCTGTTGCATTCAGAAAGGTCAATGCATGGACTTTGCAACTCCAGCAAGCAAAGAAGCCCTATCAGCAAAAAGCATCTTTTTCCAGTTGGCATACAGCATCTATCTTGACTGTGGTAACACACCTTTTAAAGAACACTGTTTTGTGAAAACAGAGGATGCACCATTTATGTGATAATAGCCAAACGGCTATTTGTCTAGCCCCATCCTCTTCACACCCGCCCTTTAGATATTTATAAGCACAGATGAGATCCGCTCTCATTCTTCTCCAGGCTAAACAGACCAATGGATTCGTGGGTCTTGATTTTGCCTAAATGATCTCTAACCTGATCCTCCTCGATCAAGGGGAAGTCTTCCTTTCTCCAGGCTCTCCCTCTTACCTCCAGGGTCTGGGATTCCTGAGGGCCAGCCTTATCAGTAAAGACTAAAGCAAAGAAGGCATTCAGTAACTCCGCCTTCTCTGCATTCTCTGTCACCAGGGCATCTGCCTCATTCAGCAGTGGGTCCACATTTTGCATTGCATCAGGTGAATTGAAATTAATGAACTATAAATATTAAACAGAATAAATATCATGTGATATAATTTCTATAAATATAACAGAAGGGAATACTTGTACTGAACATTTTGAAAGCTTGAAGATATTTAAATACCACAGATGGGTAGATAGTTTTGTTATTTTGGTTTTAGAAGAACTAGTCTGACTATCTTGTAGTCTGAACTACTAGAGAGTAAAACAAAAGAAATCTGCATTACTTCTATAGCTTCTTGCTGAAGACCACATTCTCTGGTTCCTCTTTTTTCTTTGATCCAGCTTAAGCTGAAAATATGAACATAATACTCATAATCCTTCAAAGAAATCTAAGACCTCTGAAAGAAATGCAAAAATTCATTGCCTTTATTACTTTTCTACTTCTTTTTGTATATATAATTTTGGGATAAAAGCAGCCACTCTGTGTTGTGTTTGCACAACACCCAGCTCAGCAGGCCTGGTCCATCTCTGGGGTTTCTATGTTCTGCTGAAAAGCCTGCAAACCTTCCCTGTGTTCTCTGTGCAGCCATCAAGCTTGTGTTCCTGCAAGAGCCCAGACTAGATCTCTGGCTGACTGAAGTCACTACCAGGTGCTTTGCTCCTGCACTCTCCTTTGGCCCGTGCCAGTTCTGAAACAATGCAACTGTCCTTCCAAGAGATCTCCGCTCCCATTCGTATCAGCTGTACCAGCCTGGAAAACAAGCATATTCCCACTGTTTGTATAAACAGCTACATGGTGGTGCTTGCTGTATGCCATCTCTATATAGGGTGAGACACCAATGTAAGCACCTGTGCCTTGTCCTTGTGAAGTTGATCCACAAGGATCAACTTCATTGAAGCAACTCCCAGCAGTGCAGGATATCTAGCAGAATCTTGCTTTCATCAAAAAAGGCACCTGTCAGCTGCTGCCATTTCACTGCAGCCTTAAGCAAAATCTCGGGGACTAATTTGAAAATATTTGGTTTAAATGGGGGAGCACTGTGCTCTGGAGGCTTTGTAAAATAAACTATTTTGTAGCATAATAAAATTGGAAGGTCTGAAAGCATTTCTCCCTTGGTACTATGTCATATTGTTCTTTCCTTGATTTCCATGTAGTCTCCTGTTCCCTACAGACTTCAAATGAAAAATATTTTTTGTATTGAGAAAATATAACAAAGCTGCTGCTTGACTACAGCTCTTGCATTTAGAGGTGTGTTGGTACTCCTTTCCTGGGCAGTCCTGGCTGTTAATGCAGCAGTGTGCGCTGGTCAGTGCCAGACCCTGAGACTGGCCCCATGCAAATAACCAAAACCTCCCACAGAATAAAGTTCTGCTCATTCTGAGTGGGAAAAGCAGGTCCTTGGTTAACTTTACTGCCTTTTCCTCATCCTATTCTTATGACAGCAGTCCCCAGATGGCACTGTTTGGCCATCATATGGATTTTCTTGCTGTTTGCTTGCTTTTTTGGTTTAAGTTCATAGGCAGTGTACAGTCTTTGAAGAAATGCTATATTATTCCATATAGAAGGAAGAGCTGCTACCTAGGAACCATGGCTTGGTGATGGGATTGATTATTTCTTCGTGTTTTTGGAGTCTCCCCCATAGAAATGCTTTCATTCTTTTTCACTGTCAGTATTTCACAATGCTCTGCTCTCCTCAAACCCCTTCCTGCCATGACACACCTTCTCCTCTCTCACCTTTGAATGTTCTTCAAGTATTGCAGGCAGCAAGAAGCTGATAGCAAGATGCTGCAATACCTGGATAGACAGTATATCCTGAAGCATCATACTCACAACCTGGTATCTTTCTTTGCAGCTCTAAATTTCCATACTTCTACTGCCAAGGATGTTCATGTTTCTCTCCCTTTTTTGACGTCTTTTTTTATGACTGCTCCCATTGTTAACTCATACTTCAACTACTTAAAAAAAAACCAGGACAACTTTGATACATTTTTCTCCAGATAGAGTCATAAGCTAATAAGGGACTTCTAAGTTGTTAATAACTACTACGATTGCTATGGCTATAGTTTGGGGAAAAGCCAAAGAAAAATTTTGGTTGTTGCATTCAGTACTCAGGAAGGGGACACAGGACCAGATAAAAACAGGGTAACACGATGGACAGAAATGTTCAGAGAGAGAAGCATAGTGGTGGGAAACCTGTTCTCAGGTGGAGGGGATCGCATTCCTCATCTAGTAAGGGAAATGGTGAGGTCCAGAAAGAAAGAAAACGTCTGCTCAGTAAAGTCTTGTTAAAACAACAAAATGAGGAAGACAGACTTACTGTTACTCGGTTTGGGATGCTGAGGAATAGCTGATCTAGAGAAGGACGGACAGAGGCAGTAGGTGCTGACTGCAATAGCCCATTCAGAGACAGGACTGACCTGTGATGTCCTGTGGCTTAACTTGTTTACATTTTTAGTAATGATTTTTGGCACAAGAATTAGAACTGGATTGTTTAAGGAGATGAGAGCGATGATACAGCATGAGCTTCAGTAACCTAAAGTGGTAAGATTATGCTCTTCAGAGCCAGTAGCCAGAATCTTTGTTATTAGCTGGAAATACATCAGAGGTGATGGAGGAGAAATGAAACATGTGAGGACATGCCAGTTACAAGATGATCAGAGTACTGCTGGGGCACAACTGTGAAGAAGCTCTTCAGCTATGTCGTGGCCATTGCCAGCAGAGAAAAAAAGAGACTCTCATAGCCACAAGTGACCTATTGAGACCTCCTTCGAAACACTGTGCACAGCACTGGTCACTTGCCATATTGAAATGAGGCCCAGTGTGACAAATTATAATCTTGGTGATGCAGCACAGCTCAAAGGGGCCAAGGTGCAATGACAGTGTCCTCTACAAAGTCATCAGTGCAGGAGGATGGAAAACCAGCTGGGAGTGAGAGGAGCTAAGCTAGATAACACACAGTGCTGGCACATGAACAAGGGATCACCAATATGTTGAGGGTGGAAATTAGAAGGTTTGTAGCAACTGCAAGTCATCTTTTTGGAACAGCCCAAGAAGCCTGAATAACAGCAAGATGGAATGCCACATGTTTATGGAATACAGCATATAACATGATGGGAAAGGGATGGTTTCAGTGGCTGATGGGTGCCCTCTTCATCTACTATCCTGTGCCATTTTGCTTGAAAAAAAGAGATGTCATAATTAGTTCTTCCTTGAAGAGTTGTATCAAACAACTTTTTGGAACTGAGCTTAATCACTGTTTCAAATAAAATCCCACACAAAACAGAGGGTAAAACACAGAAAAAAATCTTGACCTCCTGTTCTAGCTATTATGCTGTGTGGTTTTGGTGTTCTGGGTATGCTGATAATTAAACTCGCAGTTCAGTCTGCTGCAGTTTAAAATGGACTGGGTAATGGAAGACTTCTGTTTCAACAAAAGAGAATACTCAGATGCTTGTCCTAATAGTAGAGGTATTCAAGGAATGGAAAACTGTTCTAAGAAGAACAGGGCTATATAGAAATCTCTCTTCTTGACAGCAATACTGCATGACTTGAGGAAACAGGCGGCTTAGTAAAGTGGGGAGGACCTATGAAAGGCTGGAAGCAGTAAAGCAAACTTCTGTCTTATTAAACCTTAGGAATCTATGAGACTTTGTAAGTGCCTCAATGGCAGGGGAGGCAAGATGTCCAGCCATCTTAAGAAATGAAACTGTGGAAAACCTAGATGGTTTTGGTTTTCTGCTTGGCCCTTTGTTTTCTTGGTTTTCTTTGTTTTCTGCTGCAGTGGGTAGGTGTGAACACAGGGGCACGTAACTCAAATGCACTGATGCAGACAGTCTGTTTCAGGGACCAGCTTACATCGGGTGACCCTGCACGAGGCTTGGCTCCCTGTGACCATCTAGGCAGGCTGAGTTCCCTCTGCTACCCTATCCATTCCTTCCAAGGGCATGCAACAATTGACTCTCAGCTTCACCCCACAGAAAACGCAGCACTCTGCCGTTGCAGAAGCAAGCTGGGAAAACCTCCAAAGCAATGGTTTTGGAGCCCTAGCTGATTCAGGGCATGGAGGAAAGTGGGCCCAGATATGGTGCGGAATGACTGTGGCCCAAGCAGGAGCAGCTAGCCCTTCCCCACAGGGGAGGAAGTGGGTACATCTGCCTGGCAGTCTGTTAATTGGTGACAAAGCTATTAAAGCAAGAAGTTCTAGCTACAGGGTATTGGAAGAGACTTATCCTGAAAATATAAACACTTGAAAACCTCTTTGAGAGTTTATTGGTGCCACAGTTTGATGATGCTGATTCATTACCTTAGGTGACTAAAGACAGCTAAGTTACTGTTTCTTCCCCCCTCACAAACAATTTTGCTTTTAATAATTTGCCCACCAACACATTCTTGTTTCCTGTGCCTGCACAATAACAAGCAGCGCTTCCTGACCTCTCTGCAGCCACTGACACTTCTTATTAAGGACCCTTGTGTATGTTCAGCTTCTCCCTTAGTGATGGCGCGGCTATTCGGCATTAAATTTGATGAAGCGCACACTTCAGTTAATAAATGTACAAACAGTCTGCACTCTTAATGCCTGCTAGCCTTTCTCATTTTCTTCTTTCTTAAGCTAAACAATTGAATAGCACCTGAGTATTAAGATAAGCAGGTACAGGATGGCATTTTCCAGCAGTGAAAAGCAACACATAAAGACATCTCTCCTGAGAACAAATATTTATTTGTGGTAAGAAGTGTCAGAGAAGAAGCTGGTTTCTAAAACAAGAAGTGCTTATATTGGTATTTTTTTTTAATATAAAGAATGTGGTATTTAGCTATTAATAAATATCTAGGCTTAAAGTAAATCAAAGGCTAGGATTTGTTACTTGGGGAGGTTATTTCAGTAAATTCATGTCATGGAAGAATGTAACTACATTTCCTACTTCAGCATTGTAATTGTCTATCACCATTGTTCATAGGGACTCAGAAAAAGAGGATTTCTGCACCATGAGAAATTCTTAGTAGGACAAAGACCATGTGACTAAAAGAAAGCCCTCTAGCACTTGGCAGATCAGGTGAACAAGGAGGCCTCAAAAGGGCTGAAGTTGTCACTAGCATGCTGGGGAATATGTACTAATGTCATGGAGAGGGAGTAGCTAAGCAGGAAAAGGGGCAGTACTTTTTCTTGCACTTGCAGGATGACGTTGCTGGATTCCCCTGTGACCAAGATGCAAATGTTCTCGTTCAGACATTTATATCACACCCCTTTTCTCCTACTGCCCTGTGGATTCTTTGGCACCTCCTAAGGGGTCAGCTTACACTGCAGCGGGTTTTCTTGGTTGGGGCACTGATAGAGCCTGTTTGCTGTTTCCAGGTTCTCATTAAACCTGGAAGAACCTAGTACCACTGCCTCTCTAGAAATGAGCTAAGGCTGTCAGGACAAGCAGGAGAAAGACTGTCAAACCCTAGGGCATGGCTGCGCAAGCTTTTTCCTTAGGAATAAGAAGCAGAATAGGAAAGGAAATGGGATTAAAGAAGGAGACAATAAGGGCAAAATTAGAGGCAGGAGGGGTTTTGGTCAATTTTCATGTATAAAGCAAAGCTGTGGCTTCAGTTGTGCCCTGATTTGGCTCTTTCTCTCAGTGCCTGCCCTGACAGCTGGATGGTTGGTATTACTCTAGCTGGAGGAGCCTCCTGACATTTGAGGGGTTTCAAACATTTATACCTTGAGGACTTCTTTTTCATTTGTGTTTTATCCAGCCCATTTAGACTGGATGAAACACTAACATTGGGTCAGATCATCCTGAGATCTGTTCTAACCAGCAGCACACACGGGGATCAGGCTCAGTGATGTCAGCCTATGCTTGCAGCTCTCATGAACCTGCCTGGATGGGAGCACAAATGCAGTTCTAAAGCCAGGGCTTTCTTAAGCAGAATTGACTGTTTACATCCCTGTACAACCTTGTGTAGAGAAAGGGGGATAGAGATATTGCTACTAAGCAGTATAAACTTTGAGTGCAGGGCTCAGGGGGAAACTAATGAGCAGCCTCTTTCTTCAATTAGTTCTTGCTCTGCAGCTTTGCTTCCCCTTTGAAAGCAAGTAATTTCATACTGCAGCAAGGAGCAAGTCTGCAGTCTACAGAAACAAAAAAGACTTTGGCTTCCTACAGCTCACCACCTCAGGGGTTATCGAGGGTTATCTTCTTCAGTGATTGCTGGCTGCCTCAAACTCAAATCCCATAAGCTCTGCAGCACGGTATCCAAAGTATCTAAACCTGAAAGTAGAATCTGTGTGAGTGTGTATGCCTGTGCGTGTGTAAAGAAAGACAATCAATTATTTGGTATGGAGAAAGCTATTGATTTTTTTTAATATATTTTTGCTGTTTAGTTATCCTGTACATGCAGAAATTCTCATTCAGTCTCAGATTTGAGAAGCACCATTTACAAAGACAGTGCTTCTGCGTTGTCTTTTGCCTCAGCAACTACAAACCTCTGGAGACTTTGCAGTGCACCAGAATGGAGGAGGAAGATTCACACTTGAGTAGACAGTCTTTGACAACTTTTTCTGATGTTTTACATGGCTTAAAACAAGCAGAGACCTGACATACATTCAAATTGCCAGGTACTGAAGAATGGAGAAATGATACGAGAGAAAAAATTACTATGTGTTCTTTTGGATTTCTAACTACATAGTGGTGCTTTCAGAGTGTCACATCACCTTGGAAAGTCTTTTTTTTTTTAATTATTGATCTGCTACACACCCCTTGTATGTAAAAATCATGGCTTTTACTTACACTGGTCAATTTTGCCACTGTCCCCATTCCTGTTCCTCTTGTGTGTTCCCCAATACATCATTGAATTTATTAGGGACAAGTTTAAGGAGTAGCACTCTACAGAAAAGCAATGCTTGTTTAAACCACCAGCACGTAGAAGAAATGTGCAGGTTTCACATAAACACACACACACACTCTCACATGTGAAATCCTATTAAATTAGGACCAGAGAAGGAGAATACTTGAGGCAGTTCAAAGAGCAAAGTGGTAACCTGCAGATCCTCAGAAGTTATTAACTTAACAGCAGGTAAAGAGACATGAGAGCAAGACTACAAGGGAATTGGTCAAAATAAGGTTAAGTAAGAGAAGGGGAAAGAAGAAAAAGAAACTGAGGAAACTGTCTGCATACTGGCTGTATTTGAAACTGGAGGAGAGGGGAAGCATGGGCCTTTTTTTCCAGTCAAAATATGAAACATAAAAAGTGAAAGAATCAGGAGAAAAGGAGCTGGGGAATCAGACAGGCTGGTACTGACTAACATGTGCAGTGTTTCGTTAAGTGCTAGCAGAGGACAAAGACTGTTGAAAGGCAGTGTCCTCTTCCCTCATAGGACACACCAACTTTTTGTCTTATCTGCTTTTTAATTGTTGATCTAGTAAAGAAAAGCCTTATGGGATGCCAGAGAGATTTAAAACATCACCTGGCTGCTTTAAGTGTTGGTTGCAAAGAGCTCCAACAAAATGTGTTCCTACTGGTTTAGTGGAACCAGTGGCAGGCCCGGTGAAGACAAAGCTTAGTTGGCTTTGTCTGCCGATTTCTCAGCAGGTTTGGGACAATGCCTCTAGTGAGGGCTGGGCACAGAACTTTACATTCCTTCTTCTTCCTCAAGACACAGAGAGGTAAGTTTGCTTGAGTGGTTCCTCACAACAGTGGCACTAGCAACATGCTGCTCCTGCAGCGAGAGATGAAGATTGATCTCCCAGGTGGATAAGTTGCACTGTAGTCTGCAACACTTGCTGGCTCTGAAACAATGACAGCCTTCTGAGTGGCATGAATTGCACTTTACTGCACAACCTTCCCTGACACTCTGACACTAACATTTAACCTTCTGAAGGCTATTTAAGTTAGTCAGTGCCCGTTGGCATAAATTGGTGCACACAATACTGGTCAAGTGCCTACAAACTGGAGAGCACAAACATTTCCTCCACAGACTCATGAAATGACCAACTCTTACAAGGCATAAATCCATTATGCACAACAGAAGAGGTTACACCTAAAAACTTGTAAAATAGCCACAGAAATGCACAGCACTGACTGTGAGTATGTTATGCTGTAACATACTCATAGACTCATAGACAACTACTCAGTCAGATCTAAAGTCTTGTGCAGGAAGACTAGATCTTTTCCTAGATATTTGATGACCGCAGTTAAGTACAATAATAATGAACCTGAGAGCATGTTGCTGCAAGAACTTGCCAAATGGTGAAGCGAGTGCAATGATGATGCTACTCAGTAAATACCCAGAGATGTCCTGGGCAGTGTGAACCACATACCAGCTAGTGTATTTATATCTGTAGAGAAATCCTTTTGCTTGAACTCAGAAATTACGACCTTATGTAGGAATTTGAAGGTATGAACCACAGAGAAACAGGTAGTGTTTGGGGGATTTCCACCTTATTCCTGAAAAGGAAAGTTCTGTAATATTTGCCCAGGAAATAAAAAGATGACAGGCATTCCTTAATTGCTGTTTTGATTTATAAACACTGCCTACATTACAGTGCTTTATATTTGTTACTGAATTTTCTTATTTTCTGCTTGGAGAGCCTTACTCACTAGTTCAAGGTTTAAAGGAAAGCAGAAAATGTCCATAAAAAGTAACAAACACAGCTTCTCTGGACATACAAATGACACAACTTTGAGTCACGTTACCTAAAGACATTTAAGAGCTTGAAGCACACATACAATGGCCTGCAGTAAAAGCCAGAAGTTTCCTTTTGCCCTTTTCTACTGATTCAAAGCCTTGCATGTACTCTCTGAATTTCACTGTGCTGTCCATAGTCAGCTGCATTTAATTACAAAATACTAGCTTTCATGGGCCTTGAAAGCCAAGCTTCTGGAAAGAAACAACCGAACCTTATCTACAAAAATGAAATTTCTTTTTAACATAATGGCTTTGCATCTTCTTAGAAAATTGAAATGTTAGAAGCAGTCTGGGTAGAAGTGCAAGGTGGTAAGAGGGACCAGAAAAAGCACTTACTGTGTGGCCTACGTGTAGCAGTGCTCAGCCATGTATTACCCAACCTGGCACATAAGCAGCATGAGCCCGTAGGACACAACCTTGATTTATTTTCTTCCTCTTTCTAGCAAAGAGGTGGGACCTAGAGAAACTGCTTGGGTAGAGATGAGAAGCAGTTTTGTTTGGGTGAATGAAATTTTGGGTTTTGAGACTATCTTCCTGATCCATGAGCACAGCAAGACCAGTATCAACGCTGCTTCACTTTGCAGAACACCTTTATTTTAAAAAAATTAAAGCCTTTTAAAAACTTACTTTTACTCTTCCATCTGCTGTAACCCACCTGCTACAGTCTGTTTCTCTTCCAATGGAAAGGAAAGGTTAAAAGGTTACTACTATTCAGTATTATTAAAAATGGGGGTGGGGACGATTCTGCTTGCCAAACACCTTCAACAGTCACTGACTTCAGTTTCCTTCCTCACCTGCCATGCACCTTTTGTTGCAACTTTACATAAAATCTGTCACCACAGTTCAGGCTTCAAAACTGTTTTAGAGGAAGCAGCTCACAGCGCTGCCAGTTTCTGGAGCAAACGTCAGCTCTCAGCACAGGCTGCACAAGCAAGTGGCCGCACCACAGGTTACTGTTGGGAAGCTGCGCGCCTGACACCTCGGCACTTTCCTCCTCCTTCAGCATCGCGGCTCCGAAACGGGACGGTCTCACCCCGCTGCCGCAAGGCTGCGGACGGCCGCAAGGCTGCGGACGGCCGCACGGCAGGGCAGCTCGCCAGGGCGTCCCGTCCTCGGCCTCTTCGAGCGCTGGACTCCATCACACCGCCAGCCGCTGGCCGGAGACAGCCTGCTGCTGACACTCATCCCTTAACTCTACGGTCTGCCGCCACCCACTCTCAGCGCCACTCTCAGCGCCTTCCCCAACGCCCGTGGGACACCGCCCTCGGCTCCCGGCTCCCGCCCCTCCGCACTGGCTTCCCAGCGAATGCGAGGGTCTCTTTCCGGTTCGAGGTCACAAGTCTCGCGGAGGGTTGGCTGGCCATTAGCCAATAGTAGAGCTCGGCGGACGGGTACGGTGGCCGCTGGTTGGTCGGCGGTGGGGACCGGGGAGGGGGAAGGGGTGGAGCCCGCGGTACCGCCCCGGAGAGCCGGTGGAGCGGGGTCTGGCGGAGGGAGGATGCGGCTGCGCTCGGGTGTCTTCGCCTCTTCCTGCCTCATGGTGGAGGCCCTAGGGGTCGCACTGTTCCTCCGCGGCTTCTTCCCGGTGCCCGTCAGGTCCCTGCCCCGCAGAGAGGCCCGCGGGGACCTTCCCGCCGAACCGGCCCCACCCGGCCCAGGTAAGCCGAGCAGCCCGCCCTTCCCCGCGCCGCCGAGACGACCCTTCCCTCGTGGCCCAGCACGGGCGGCTCCAGGTCATCAGGGGAACCGTTCACTTCTCCCCGCCCGCAGCCCCGGGAAACGGTTGCCGCGGCACTCCCCGGCCTGGCTGGCCCCGGCTCGGCCCCGCGCTCCGTCCGGAGCCCGCCGGATGGGGCGGCGGAGCCCCGGTGGGGCTGGGTGTATTGCGGCTCAGCAGTGCGTTTGCCGCCGCCGGTTTGTGTTGGGTCTCTTGGGTTGTGAGGTGGCAGAGGCAGGAGCAGCTGGTGCGAGCCCGGTGCCGTGAGGCCCCTGGGTGCTGCAGGGTAGCTGTCTGTAGCGCCATCGTGTTTCCAGACCTGTTCAGAAATAGTTTTGAAATGAACTAATTTTGCATGTAGTTATCGATCACTGCCAGCAGTATTTGCTCACGGTCGCAAAAAGCCTTAAGCATCAGCTGTCCCATTTTCGGAGTAATTTTATTCCCCTTTCCCTGTCTCTAATGCAGCCATTGTGCCCATACTCTTTAATGGTGAGTTGTTTGTGTTAAATAATGCCATATCAGTTATAACGCTTAACGTGCTTGCTCTGTTACCTTACTGGTTGAATTGTGCTTGGGAGTCATTGTTTCTATGATGCTCACTGTGGTGTGTGAGTGTCTTAATGCCACTTTAGTGAGACTTTAACGCTTTGGTAGTGAGGAAAGCAACAGCAGTAATATGGATTTCCTTCCCATTCTGGTCATATTGGAAAATGAACAATATTACAGTCCATTACTGTTTCTCTGAAATCATGGTCTCTACAGGTCCTGCTGTATTCCGTAGCTGAAATTGAGGAACCAAAGTTTTCAAGCATGTTTTTAATGAGGAGTTGGTAGAGGAGGTACTGATACATAAGTGTATTCTGGGTCCAGTCACAAGTTGTATTAAAATAATGTGAACAAGAGGAGCGTGTACTTGAAGGAGTGTTCTTCACCAACGTTTGGAGCTTGTGGGGTGTAAATTCAGCTTCAGTGGGCAGCTGAATTGAGTAGTATTTTGCTCATACAAAGCTGTTGCTCAGGGCATCTACTTATGGTTAACTTGGTGGAGCAGGACTGTAACTGCCAAGCTGGGTTTTTAGCTGCTTGTTATTGTTAATCCTTCTGAAGTATATGACATTATACATGTTGGGACAGGCTTAAATTGTGAGAAACAGTGGAGGGAAGAGAAGGTTGTGTAGTTTAGAGCATGGTGTGCTGATATTAGTTAAGCAGGAACACTGAAAGAAACTAATCTCGTAACAGACCTGAGTGGACACTGCCAAATCACAAGGTGCATTTTAGCTGGAGATTACCAAGACTGTCAGAGGTGTTTGGTTGCCTGCTGTGGGTGAAATGTTGCATTCACATGTGATTATTAGCAGGAGACTAACATGGAGGGAGATCGTTTGCGTGGGAGGGAAGTATCAGACAATTGGGTTTTGAAAAGGCTGGTTTGAGTTGAAAAGTATAAATGTGTACCACAGGGCTCTACAAACAGTTTAAATATAGGCATGTCGCTAGTAATCCTAGGTATAGGTTGGCAAAAATGGAGCACTAGTGGAAGAATACTTCCTTTCTGTAGTTCTTGGGTTACAGTTCGCTTGCAGAGTGATCTCTTGGTCTGGATGATAAGTTCTAAAGGCAGGGGATTGCTTACTAAACCATGATACAGAAGGCTTTCAGCCTACTTTAGATCTGTTCAGAAAAGAGTATTTCTTCAGTGCATCTGTATTTCCTGAACGTTTCACTTTTTGACTGCCGTTGAGTCCATGCTGTCTTGCCTGTGGGATGACTGATAAAATTGTGTAGTTGCTTGTATAATATTGAATACTTGCAGCACAGCATTGTGGTAAGTTTTTGGTAGAACTTATGGTTTCTGCTTACAGAAGTTCAGCTTCATTTAAAGTGACTGGTTTTTAAATAACCATAGCAGGGATAAATAAACATGCTGTCTGCCAAGGATTGCACAATGTGTTGTTTCAGCTATCTTATGATAAGTATTTTCAAATGGCTTGTAATCGACTCGTAATTCCTTCTCAATACTTTGACTTACTGATGAATAACATTGCAGGAGGGAGTTGTGAGTAGGGTGTATGTGTTTGTGACCTGAACATTTTTGGCATCCAGCAAATGGATAGGAGTAAACTAAGATATGAGAAAGATTTAGCTAACAGTACCGTACATCCAGTTGTGCCTTCTTGTTTTTCACTGAGAGCCAAAGTATGCCTGACAAGTTGATAATTCAAATCCTGGATAAACAACATTATCATTCTAATCAGGGTTGCTGGCAGTTACCATTTTGTTGTTGTTGAGATTTCCTTCTTCCCCCTGCTGTGCCCTCCTCCCCAATTTCATTATCTGGTAAAATCACTATCAGTAACAAGTCTGTGAATGTCAATTTATTGATTCTTATTTATGTGCCTAAAAATACAGTTTCTGAGGTTGTTTTTTGAGGTTCCCTTGTTAGACACAACACTATCTGTGACCTTTCCAAATCATCAACCACTTATTCAGAAACACATTTTACTCTAAAGGAGTGTAAAAACCCTAACTTTATGTAATGCATGTAATAAGAAGTTGATTTACCACAATGTTGTCTGAGTAGAGGTCTGTGGGTAGGATCCATTCTGCTTCCGTTTTGTCCTTCTGTGTTTTTTTCTGGTAGAGATGGTGGGCCAAAAACTGCTGCTGTAAAAGGTAAATGTCACTGTGTTGACCAAGCTCAATGCAAATGAAGAGTTGCTGGCCAGCATTAGGTCCATATAAGAGAAAGAGGTGGGCTTGAAGGCATGACACTGCCCCCTACCTGATGCACAGCAGCATTTTGCTGTGCCTGGCTGCATAGAACGTTCAGGGGATTCTGGAATTGGATTTTGGCCCTGCAGCTACCATCACTGAACTATCCTGGCATACAGTTTTCTACCTTGAAGGGTGGAACAGTGCACAAATCTTTTCCCTTCAAGTTTCAGTGCAACTACCTATTTCTTTGTAATTTTCCTGTTCCCTTATGGTGGGTTTTCACTGAGAGGCATTGCTTGAGATTGGGTATTTGCACAGGTGCATGCTGCATCTTTTTTTCTAAACACAAGTTGTCTGTCGGATATACGCAGTTGAGCTTTACTAAATAAACCGGAGAGAAGGTGGCAGCTATCCCTTCTTATTTGTTTGAAAGTTCTCCATTTCATAGCCTTTCGTTAGTTTTCCCAGTTTCACATCATGCATTCCATTTACATTATGGTTTTTTTATCCACACACGGTGGGTAAAGAACTGGCTGGATGGTCGCACTCAGAGTTGTGGTCAACGGCTCGATGTCCAAGTGGAGACCAGTGACGAGTGGCATTCCTCAGGGGTCGGTACTGGTACCTGTACTGTTCAACATCTTTGTCAGAGACATGGACAGTGGGATCGAGTGCGCCCTCAGCAAGTTTGCTGATGATACCAAGCTGTTTGGCGAGGTAGACACGCTGGAGGGGAGGGATGCCATCCAGAGGGACCTGGACAGGCTGGAGAGGTGGGCCCAAGCCAACTTCATGCAGTTCAACAAGGCCAAATGCAAGGTCTTATATCTGGGTCGGGGCAATCCCAAGCACAAATACAGGCTGGGTGAGGAATGGCTGGAGAGCAGCACTGAGGAGAAGGACCTGGGTGTGCTGATCGACGAGAAGCTCAACATGAGCCAGCAATGTGCGATTGCAGCCCAGAAGGCCAACTGCATCCTGGGCTGCATCAAAAGAAGTGTGGCCAGCAGGGCGAGGGAGGTGATTCTGCCCCTCTACTCCACTCTCGTGAGACCCCACCTGGAGTACTGCGTCCAGCTCTGGAGTCCCCAACATAAGAAGGACATGGACCTGCTGGAGTGTGTCCAGAGGAGGGCCACGAGGTTGATCTGAGGGCTGGAGCACCTCTCCTATGAGGAGAGGCTGAAAGAGTTGGGGCTATTCAGCCTGGAGAAGAGAAGGCTCCGGGGAGATCTTATTGCGGCCTTCCAGTGCCTAAAGGGGGCCTACAGGAGAGCTGGGGAAGGACTTTTTACTAGGGCAAGTAGTGATAGGACGAGGGGGAATGGCTTCAAACTGGAAGAGGGCAAGTTTAGATTAAACATTAGGAAGAAACTTTTCAGTTTGAGGGTGGTAAGGCACTGGAACAGGCTGCCCAGAGAAGTTGTTGAGGCCCTATCCTTGGAGGTATTTAAGGCCAGGCTGGATGTGGCCTTGGGCAGCCTGGTCTAGTGGGAGATGTCTCTGCCTATGGCATGGGGGTTGGAACTCGATGATCTTCAAGGTCCTTTCCAACCTAAACCATTCTATGTTTTCCTTCCTTGATCTGTATTGGATTTTTTTGTTGTTGTTGTCATTGTGTCATTCCTGTTCTGGATGGCCTGAAAACTCCGATTAATTCTCATGTTTGCTATTGTTTGCAACTTTTAGCTTCTGAATGTAAAGTTAATAAAGAAGTTGGAAGCACTTATTTCTGTGGTGAAATTGTCCTTTAACTTCTGTCTATCCATTGTTAAAATTTGTTGATTACTTTTATATACCTGTTTTTTGTTGTTTAGGAATGGTTTCTAACTGGACCAAAGTTCCACCACCGCTTTTCAAAAAAGTTGTCATTGTGCTGATAGATGCTTTGAGAGATGACTTTGTGTTTGGATCCAAAGGTAAACAGTTCATGCCGTATACTAGACAAGTTGTTGAAAAAGGGACATCCTATAGTTTCATTGCTGAAGCAAAGCCACCCACTGTGACTATGCCTCGAATTAAGGTAAGTGTTTTTTTTCCACTAAGGGTTGTTTCATTTGAGAAAATTTTGAAGGTTGGGTTGTTTCACGTGCTCAGAGTTGGCTTAAAGGGCAGGTTTTCTGTGTTACTGCAATCCATGGCTGAAACTTGCTTTGCTTTAGTAGTGCATGGGATGGAGTCCTGATTTGCTATGGCCCAGAGGTGTTTCCTGCAGGAAAGGTCAGGTCAGGGACCGAAAGGAAGTAGAGAGGCTGAGTAAGAGGAAGAGGTGGCAGCTTCTACTTCAGTCACTTTGCCTTGCTTTGTTCCTTTATTTGGTAGTTCTGTGGTGAGAAGGTCCATGAGAATCAGTTGAGGGCAGTTAAGGCCCTATTGCAGGCTTCAATGAGTGACATAATCTTTTCATTTGTAATCATGGGAAGGCCTCGAATTTTCCAGTTGTCTTCTATCCAAGAACATTTTTGTTGGTATTTCTCTGTGTTCTTGTAACTTCTGATAGGAAATTCAGTTTAGTGTGAATTTGTTTTGTCATAGGGATGTTTTTGTAGAGCTTAAAGAGAAAATTGTGCCAAGTTCCACGTAACTGAAAGATTAATTGGGCCTGTGTCATCAAAATACTTGATCATGCAGGCTTCTCAGTTATGGATCTGAGTAACATTTCTTGCTTTGAAGGAGCTGAGGAAGTGAGCTTTAGTAGGTCAGCAAGAAGGCCAGTGAGAGAGTGAGGGGGGTTACAGTTTGGTAACTCTTGATAGGTGGACCTCACTGCATTTTCCAGAAGATTCTTAATTACTGTTTTAAATGTGCTAGCATTGTTATTGTTGTGTTAAGTCAGTTTACTTAGGCCTTCTAAACCATCTTTTTGTTGATTTCAAGACCAGTAAATTAAGCAAATTTCAACTGGCATACAAAGTCATTTTGCTGTCCACTAATTAAGAAAATATTATTGTTACCTTTCTATAAAGCAGTTGTTATGTCTGACATCAGCTAGCACTGTTTTGTGGCATGTGATGTGATGTGGCATGGCAGCTCATGTGTTCTTTTAAATTCATTACGCTTCTTTATTGAAAGGATAATTTCTCTGCCCTCTGCTTCATTGCTTCCTCTTACACTAATACTGTCTTCTGAGTAATGGAAACTTCTTGGTTTCTGTTAATATGTCTCTTTTCTTGTTTTATGTAGGCTTTGATGACAGGTAGCATACCTGGTTTCATTGATGTTGTTGTGAACCTCAATTCTCCAGCTCTGTTGGATGACAATCTGATATGGCAGGCAAAAACAGCTGGGAAAAGAATAATCTTTTACGGTGATGATACATGGGTTAAATTGTTTCCAAAGCATTTTGTGGAATACGATGGAACAACATCCTTTTTTGTGTCAGACTTTACAGAGGTGAGAGGCTTTGTATAATCCCAACTTAAATAATGTGGGTACTACAAACACATAGCTTCTAAGAATGAAGGAGTAAAACTGTCCTTGTTCTGAAATACGAACCTGGCAATTAAATAGAAGCTGGATATGTGTTTCATTATTGGCAATGTGGATCTAAGCATTTCAGTCCCTCATGCATATGCTCTGGTAATTATTTGGATGATACAGTAACAGTGTGTCACTGTGTAACTTTCCTAAACATGATATTCTCACAAAACTTGTGGTAAGAAGTTAGACTACTTTCTTTAAAAATTCCACTCTCCATGTTTCCAGTTTGCTATCACACTTATATTGATATGTGCCATCTTTAAAAGGCCCATTAATATATAATCTTGGTCTCTTAGATCTTGATCTCTTAGAGGCATACTTTCTGTAGTGTTGTATCACTTTTGTAGTTTTGATATTAGTAGTGTTTCAGTATGTTATCAAAGAAGGAGCATAGAAAGTAAATAAATTCTGAAAATTCTTATTCTGGGCACACTAAAAGAGTAAATGATTTGGCAATTTTATTTCATATTTTGAACCTTTATGATTTGTAAAACGTCAGGCCATTGACCTGCTGCTACTGACATAAGTATTTCATTATCATCTTTAAGGAAGTTAGATAGGTCTAGTATGTATTGGAAGACACTTTTAATTGGTTGCTCTAATAAGACTTGCAGAAGCTTCAACATGGAGTGGAAGAATGCAAACATGCTGCTGGGTCTGCGATTATATGGCTCTCGAGCTCTTTATGCAGTCTTTATGCTTTCTGAATACAGTCCATTAAACACAAAGCTTTTTATAGTTTTTTAGACAGTTATATCCAGAGTCAACAAAGCGGTGTGGCATGTGAAATTTTGTAAGGATTTTTAATATCCAAGGAGAAATGTATGCAACTAAATATAGGTTGTCAACCTAAGCAGGAGAACATGTGAATTAGGCCCCAAATAGCACTTTTCAAGTAATTTTTCTTTCTTGCTATGTCATCAGTTCTCTTTCTCACAGCAAGAACAATCTTTTTATGTTTGCACAGTAGCAAAAATGGAGTTGAAATAGTGGGAGTGGGTTTTTTTCTGCTGTGCTTCCAAGCACCAAAGAGAGGCTTTTCCCTGTACCTACTTCTTGTGAAGTGATAAATCAGGATTGTAAAGGATGTAAGTGACTGAAAATTTCTTGAAACAGTTTTTTAAATTATCTGTGGAAGCATGGCAACCGATTTTCTCTGTTTGTATGTAATCTGATGCCTCGTAACCAGGAAAGAGTGAAATGGGGTAAAGAATCTGTTTTGTAAGAAAAGATTTTTTGACTGCCTGGCATTGAACTAATCAATCTGATTTTTTTCTTTTTTTTTTTTTGTGTTAACGTTATGAGTGACTGTAATTCTCATCAGCTTCCACAGAATTTTCATGGGTAGTGCAGTCTAATTTTTCTGTGCTTTTTACAAGAGGGAAATTATTTTTACCTTTTAATTGTTTTACTTTTATTTCTAAGGTTGATGATAATGTCACCAGGCATTTGGATAGAGTGTTGAAGAGAGATGACTGGGATCTCCTAATACTACATTACCTGGGGTTGGACCATATTGGACATGTGACTGGGCCAAACAGCCCATTAGTGGGACCAAAACTTCGTGAAATGGATAATATAGTGAAGAAGATTCATGTTTCTCTTCTCTCAAAGGTAATATAGCTCCTTCTTGGTTCCATGTCTGTTAGTTCTGGACTAACTTTAAAATGCTTGTTTGTTTGAGGGTGGTAGTGTGTTTATTCCTAGACCAAAGCAGGTATTCATTCTTCTGTTCTTTTCCTTCCCTGTCCATTCCCCAGTTAACAGCATCGTGCAGCATTTTTAAGGATTTACTGGCTGACCTTAGTAACATCTGTTAACAGTCTTTTCTGAACATCTGTGGGAAATAATTCCCCACTGGTGTGTGGGAAGAAGAGAGGAATGCATGCCAAAATTCTCTCATCTCTCATGAATTAAAATGGTGGTTGGTGTGCTTCCTAGTAATGAAATACAGCAGAAAGAATAATGGACTTGTATAGCTAATGGCTCTAATTTCTGCAATTGTGAAGGCATACCTAATTCTTAGATGTTGAAAAGATTCAGATGGAAATGGTGGTTGTAAACAGCATTTTTCTTATGCTAAATGTAGCACATAAATTACCAAATCTCAATCTGTTTTTTACATTTGGAAATGTAGGATGTCACTAAATAGTCTGGATGTTGAAATACCAAACCCTAATTCCAAGTGGCCTGAAGCTTTTCTCTTGTTTGTTTTTGGCAACTGCAATTCAGAATAGCTGCTCATAAAATTTTAATAGCATTTTTAGACAAAGGGATGTTATTGTATGAAAAGAGAGGTTAAATCCTGCTTGTGGAAGTTATAGTCTCATGAATGCTGCAGTGGTTTTGCTGCAGTTTGTTAGTATGATTTGCTTTTGCCAACTATATGCAAGCCTTTATGTAAGTTTTAGAATACAGAAATAATAAAAGCACTTTACTTTTGGATACAATAGGTACTGGTAATAAATAGAGATGACATAAAACTGCTTTGCTAGGGAATGACAACATTTATTTTCTGCCATCTTTGTTAGCTCAAAATTATTGGACAGGCCTCACTTATGCTTCTGTTTCTCTTCAGAAAAATAAACATAATTTGATATCAGTCATGTCAGATTTCTACCCCAAAAACACTTGAGAGACTAAAAACTACTAGAAATAGGATTTTTTTTATATTAATTTTTTATTATGTGAATATTTACAATATTAATAATTTACCATTTGTATTAACTCAATGAGGCTGAAGAAATGGAGGGGGGGAATACTTCTCTGTTAATGCTACTGCTCCTGGGCTCCTGATTTTCTTCCCACAGTATGATGACCTTTATTTAATTCTTCAGTAAGTTTCTTGTGACTCTGTAAATGAGGGTGGGGTTTTTTTAAAGCTTTTTTGTGTTTTGTTTTGAACATACTGATAAATGTTAGATATGTATGTGTGCTGTAACTGTTAAAAATGAGTATTACTTCATAACGCTTAGTTGCAGACATCTCTTGTAATCTGTCCCAGGTGTTGGGAGCCAATTTAAGAAATAGCATTTATTTTGACAAATGTTCATGTATGAAGATGATAAAGGTGGTGAAGCATTGTATATACACATCTTGTTTATACAGTAACTTAAATTTATTTCTGTGACTTGCAGGAAGAAGCTTCTCTGCCCAATTTGCTAGTTGTTTGTGGGGATCATGGGATGTCTGAAACAGGTAGTCATGGTGGTTCTACAGAAGGAGAAGTGCACACACCACTGCTGTTTATCAGCTCCGCTTTTGAAAAGAGAAGTGGTAAGAATCAAAGAAGCTTCACCTTTTTTAGAACACATTGCCATCTCTAATTTGTGTTAGCTCTAGAATTCTTCCTGAAAAGTACTTTGGTTTGTTCTACAGATATCTGGCAAGGCTGAGAGATGATAGCAGTGAAAACATGGCTATTGATTGCTAAGCGTTAAGGAAAGGATACGGAGCATGAGTGTATTTACTGTTAATTTTAAATGACTGATGTGAGTTTATCTGTTTCTGAAACTCATTTTCTACTTGTATAATGTAGCTTAAGGTAAGAGGCAAGAAGGGAATCGTGTGGTAAAGAATCTCTAGTCTAATTTGAAGAGTCTTGCTTAAATAAACTCCTTGACTGAGTGAATTGGTGAAAGGTAGTTACACCAGGAGTGAATATTTTCTTCAATAATAATACTTCCTTCTGCATTTCATTCTGCCTCTTGCTTGTTCCCATCTGATTTCCTTGCTTTTAAAGCCTGTTTGCAGAACCTTGTCTTGTTTATGTTGCTGGAGGTTTCTGCAGCACAGTGGAAGTACATTTATCTGGCTGTCATTTATAAAGCTGTTATCCTGCTGCAATAGAAAGCATTGCTCGAGGAGTCATTGAACTCTTTTCAGATATAAAAACAAAACAAAGTCAAGAGCTGACCAGAGCTCTCAGGTAAGTTTTTGCTTTATAAATTTCACAGGTATGTGTTGATAACCAGGCCACATGAGTGTAGATTCTGTAAATGGAATCTCGTGTTCATTGGGATTAGTTTCTGTTAGGTGTAAACTGAACGTGCAGTTTTTACAGTGCAGGGAAATATATCTTTTCACCTGTCTTTTGGGATTGAGTTTGTGATTTCTAATGATGCCTATGTAAATATCCAGCACCTTGCTTCTCATTGCTACTGTAATCAGAATTCTAGTGACTGCTCCTTATGATCCTACTGTAAACAAAATGTACCGTGGTTAATTTGGTAGACCTCAAAATAGTAACCCTGTGGGCTTTTGCATTTAGTATGCTGTCAGAGTATTACTTGTGTAGCCTTCTACAGAGATATATCACCCATGATGGGCTAAATGCATTTGGTAGTTTGGCTGTTTTTTAACCAGTTAAGAACTTGCCTTTAAAGATGAAACCTGGAAACTGCTGACATACAGGCATTTATGCAAAGAGGCTTTAGGGATTATAGATGGCGTTTTGTACAAGTATGGGGTCAATCAGAGCTAGATAAGAAATGAGAAAAGTTCTAATGCTCTTAAAGGGAACCTTGAGAATAATAAAGACTGTATATAGAATTCTTTTGGTACTGTACTTAAGTCAAAACACTCAATGCCTGGAGTTACAAAGAGAGCACAGTAAAAGCATAATAGAAAAACACTGTTACGTAACTAGTAAAGCACACAAAGAAACAATTGGCAAGACAATCTTAAACAAAAGGTTACTTATGTTAGTGAAATCATTCACATGTGTAGGTGTCTGTGGGTCTGAAGGCTAATCCTGGTAACTGCAGTAAGGTAACAGAATCCTGAACAGAACCCTTTAAAAATCACTGTATTTGCCTGCATGGAGCTGTGGATTTGGGCCTCAGGATTCTTTACCTGACCTCTTAATTCTGTTTGCCTAGCCCCCTGATATTAATTAAATCTTGAGCTGTTGTCGTTATATTGAGGAGCTTCTAGAATGCTGCCAGCATTATTTTAGATTCTCATTCTATATTCATGCATTAAATTAGTCTACTGTAGTCTTTCTAGTCTCTCTAATGTAAAAGTTATCAAACCCTCTTAGAATGTAGGCTGCAACTTGATATTAAGGTGATCTCCTGGACCATATATTTTCTTACTTGTATAACATTCATGTTGTGTTTACAGTAGCTGCTAGCATTGAAGAGTGATATTTGCTGAGAATTGAATAAATTTTGGTCTAACAACAGGAGAGGATAGAAGCTGAAAAATATCACTCAGCTTTCTGTAGATCACTTGAAATAGCCGATCTAATAGCAATGAAAAAAATTTGAAACTAACAAGATTCCAGCTGGAGAAATACAATAGGCCTGTTATTTAAATTCTTTTTTTCCCCTCTCTCTTTTTTTTTTTTTCCTTTTTTTGTTGATTCTAGGTCCTCTAACCAAACCTGAACTTGTGCAACAAACTGATCTAGCTAGCACACTGGCAGTAGGTCTTGGTCTACCAATTTCAAGAAACAGTGTTGGGAACCTTATATTGCCAGTTGTGGGAGGCAAGACAATGAGAGAACAACTACGTTTTGTGCACTTGAATGGGATCCAGCTTAGCAGACTGCTGCAAGAGAATACAGCTGCATATGAAAAAGGTAAATCAGCTAAAAAAAAAAAAAAGTAACATATACAAAAGCAGATTGTTTATACATGGTTTGGGCTTTTAGGTTCAAGGGTATAGGATGGCGCTGCATATTAACCATTCAGTTGAGAGCTATGTTCAGAGAAATGACACTGAGTTCAGTCTTTACTGTAATCTACTCTGGCACACTGCCTCTAAATAAAGGTTTTTTTTAATGACCAGTGCTACTCCTAGTAGGCAAAAGAGCAGAAATAATGATGAAAGAGTAGTATTTAAGTGTAGTTAAATATCAGTGGTTTCATGTCTGCTATTTATGAGGTATTCTACATAGGGCACGGATTCTGAGCTATTTGGAAGAATAGCACAATGGCATGAATTTTCTAGTTTAAATAAAAAGATGCTTCAAGTAAAGCTGGGAAATAATTTAGACTAAGTTACCTTTTTATTTCATTCTTATGTATGAATTTACTTGGAATGAGAACCTAGAGAACTGCAAAGCTGCTTATTAAAAATAGATGTATGTGTGTATGTATTTGGAGGAAAGAATAAAAAACAAGTGGAAAAATAAAACCTAGTAAAATGTAGTATTTCATTAGGAAGCAAACTGCAATATAAGTAAGCAAGTTAATATAATAATTTTGTGAAAAAATTTGAGTCAGAGGATGAAGGAGAATATTTTACCATGGACATTAGAAGATTTTATTGTCTTAAAGTGACTATGAGCCTGAAGTCCCTGTCACTTGATTTATTATCTGTTGAATCATTAAAATAACTGGATAAGAATGCAGAGCTGTGTTGTAGCTATGAATAATTAAAGTGGATAACAACATAAAGTTTTGCAAGATGATCATTGTAGGTCAAGAATTAATTGTCTTTCAACATCACGGCTTCTAATCATAATTAAACCTTGTCCAGGAGTCTAACAAAACAAAAGCCATTTATGGTAGCAACATGTCAATAGGAGGACCCATGCTCTATCTATTCTGATACATTTTTCTGCAGATTTCCTTGCTTGACCCATTTGTGTCAAGTGAGGAAACTTGCCCTGTTCATGGAGTTTGGAATACAGCTGTGTTACTGAAAATTCCAACACAAAGCTCCATCTGACAGTATTTCTTCAAGTACTGGTGAAACAGCCTGAAGATTCTATCAGCTTCTGGTTTACATCTTCACTTTCATTTTATTTTTGTCTGGGAACAGCTCAATTTCAACTTGTAGCTTTCATCTGAGAAATGAAATCAAAATTGCTGAGGATGGAAATGTGAGAAATTCTGATGCTACTTGCTTGTGACTGCAAACTGCTATTGGAGATGCTACCCTAAGGGAAAGGGACTGTGGGGCAAAGCATCCATGATGAGCTTCTCTTCTGTCCATAATGGAGAGTCTCAGTAACATGGAACTAGATCCAAGTAGCTTTTAGCAGAGTCTTAAGGTAAATTCTCCCTGTTGCTGTAAACTTCTTAGAGGGTCTTGCTTTTCTTAAGAGTATCCTAGATGTGCAAGGCTGTATCTTAAGGCTTTGGTCAGGATGATTAAGATTGGCAGGGAAAAGAGATGTGCTGTTTGTTTAGTGTTGTTTGATTGATTTGGATACTTCAGGCCCTAGAAATACTAAAGAAAATGTCACTAACTCACTGACTAATGCTGCATGTAGTTTAAAAGCATGCACGAATGGCCCTTTATTTTGGGTGGCTTCTAAGATAAATACCATCCCACTTAATCCACTACAGGCACATACAAATGTATGCATGTCTGTCGTGATTCCTATAGGAAAGGGATTATCTTGCAAAGAAGTCATTATATTCAGTAATCAGATTCAGCTTCAAGAAGGATGCCCATTTTTAAAAAGGGTAAAAAGGAGGACCCTGGGAGCTACTGACCAGTCAGCCTCACCTCCATGTGCAGTAAGATCATGGAGCAGATCCTCCTGGAAGACATGTCAAAACACATGGAATACAGGGAGGTGATTAGAGGTGGCCAACATTGCTTCACCAAGGGCAATTGTGCCTGACTAATCTACAATGGAGTGGCCTTCTACAGTGAAGTAACTGCATCGGTGGACAAGAGAAAAGCTGTAGATGTCATCTACCTAGACTTCTGTAAGGTCTTTGATATGGCCTCCCACAACATTCTTGCTGCTGTGTTAGAGAGATATGGGTTTGATGAATGAACGCTTAGGTGAATAAGAAATTGGCTGGATGGCTATATCCAAAAATTTATAATCAATGGCTGAATGTCCAAGTAGAAGCTAGTAACAAGTGGTGATCTAGTGAAAGATGTCCCTGCCCATGGTGGCAGGGGTGGACTAGATGATCTTTAAAGGTACCTTCCCTTCCAGCCTGAACCATTCTATGGTTCTATGATTGTATGGGTGATGCTACAGAGTGCCCCCTCGGTGAGTCTGCACACAATACAGAACAGGGATGAGTGGTTGATACAGTTGGTGGGTATGCTGCCACTCAGAGGCACCTCGACAGACTAGAGAAATGGACTGACAGGAACCTCTTAAGATTCAGCAAAGGGAAATGTCAAATCCTACACCTGGGAAGAAATAATCCCACGCACCAGTGCAGGTCGTGTACTGACTGGCTTGAAAGTAGCTTGGTGGAGAAGAACAAGGGCTCCTTGGGGGCACCAAGTTGAACATCACCCACCAGTAGACCCTTGCGGAAGGAAGGCCAACAGCATCCAAGACTGCATTAGGAGGTCAGTCATCAGCAGGTCAATCCCTCTTCTTTCCTCAGCTGTGGGAGATCGTATCTGGGGTCCTGGGTCCAATTCTGGTCTCCCTAGTACAAGAAAGGCATGGGTATAATGTAGTGAGTGCAGCAAATGGCCATGAAGGTAATGAAGGGATTGGAACATCTATCCTGCAAGGGGAGGCTGGGGGTGCTAGGACTGTTCAGCTTGGATAGGAAAAGACCCAGCAGGGATCTTGTCAATGTAGGTAATGAATGATGGGAGGGAATAAAGATTGAACTGGGGTCTACTTGGTGGTGCCCAGTGAATAGACAGGAAGCAGTGGGCATAAATTGTTACGCAGGAAACTTTGTTAAACTGAAAGAAAACTTTTTTTATGTAAGGGTTATCAAACACTGGAATGAGTTGCCCGGAGAGGTTGTGGAGTCTCCATACCTGGAGACATTCAAGACCTGACTGGACACAGTTCTGAGCAATCTACTCTAGCTCACCCTGCTCTGAGCCTTTGGTTTTTATTTGTGGACCATCTGGACACTCATCAGAGTTGTGCTGACAAGTCTCGGGCCATACGATTTCTGAATTCTACAAAGTGTGTTGCCAGGTTTTTTGAGGGAAAGAAACCTCAGAAGATAACGCAATTAGACATCTTACTCATATTTGCTGCTGCAGGTTCAAGCTTTCCAATGCAGATTCTCAGGTAGTAACAACGGGTGGATCGTAACTTCTCAGTGGAATGCTAAGAGAAGTGCTTGTCACTGGTGCTTCAGTTTAAAATGAAAGATACTTGCAGGGATAGTCTAAGCCTTGTTGCTTTTAAAAAAGCTATTACTATTTTCAACTCTCAGCTCAAAAAGAGTAGATTCTTCTGAAGGGGAAAACATGGAATTCCTGCAGAGAGTATTGTAATTTGCAGCACAGGGATAGGACACCAACTATTAGTACCTCGAATATGATGACAGAGTCATGGTAAGAAAAGATTCACCCATTGTAAGCTATTGCACAATGTATACGTTAATTTTTGGTGCAATGTTCGTTTCCTTTTTAATGCAAAAAGATGAAGTCAAGATGTCAACTGAGACGAATCACAGTCAGATGGGAAGGCAGAATGATCTTTACATGCTGTTTCATGACTCCATTTCACAGAATCACAGAATTTTCAGAGTTGGAAGGGACCTCTAGAGATCATCTAGTCCAACTCCCCTGCTAAAGCAGGATTGCCTAGAGCACATTACTCAGGACTGCATCCAGGCGGGTCTTGAAAATCTCCAGAGAAGGGGACTCCACAACCTCCCTGGGCAGCCTGTTCCAGTGCTCTGTCACCCTAACTGTAAAGAAGTTTTTCCGTGTGTTGGAACGGAACTTCCTATGTTCCAACTTATGCCCATTGCCCCTCGTCCTGTCATTGGGAACCACTGAAAAGAGTCTGGCTCCATCCTCCTTCAACCCACCCTTTAGATATTTATAAGCAGTAATAAGGTCTCCCCTCAGCCTTCTCTTCTCTAGGCTAAAGAGTCCCAGCTCTCTCAGCCTTTCCTCATAAGGGAGATGCTCCAATCCCTCAATCATCTTGGTTGCCCTTCGCTGGACTGTCTCCAGCAGTTCCCTGTCCCTCTTGAACTGGGGAGCCCAGAACTGGACACAGTATTCCAGTTGTGGCCTCACCAGTGCCGAGTAGAGGGGGACAATGACCTCCCTCGACCTACTGGACACACTCTTCCCTGTGCAGCCCAGGATTCCATTGGCCTTTTTGGCAACAAGGGCACATTGCGGGCTCATTGACAATTTGTTATCTACCAGGACTCCCAAATCCTTCTCCTCAGAACTACTTCCCAGCAGGTCCACCCCCAACCTATACTGGTGCCCAGCATTCTTCCTCCCCAGGTGCAGGACCCTGCACTTGCTTTTGTTGAACCTCATTAGGTTCTTCTCTGCCCAGCTCTCCAGCCTGTCCAGGTCACGCTGGATGGCAGCGCAGACCTCTGGAGTGTCAGCCACCCCTCCCGATTCAGTATCATCAGCGAACTTGCTGAGGATACACTCTGTCCCCTCATCCAGGTCATTAATGAATATATTAAACAAAATTGGACCAAGTATCGACCCCTGGGGGACACCACTGGTTACAGGCCTCCAACTAGACTTCGTGCCACTGATTACAACCCTCTGAGCCCTGTCACACAGCCAGCTCTCAATCCACCTCACTGTCACCTCATCTAACCCACACTTCCTCAGCTTCCTAATGAGGATGTTATGGGAGACAGTGTCAAAAGCCTTGCTAAAGTCAAGGTAGATGACATCCACGGCTCTCCCCTCGAGCATGGAGTACTCTGGATTCAGCCGCTCCAATGTTACGAACAAACTGGAGCAGTACACAAAAATATCTTCATTTTCAAGTGTGTTTTAAGTGTATCTGTTAATAAAGAGCAGAATGGAGGCAGCTCAGTAACTTCCCTCCCCACCCCGCCTCCAATGTTTGTTCTTACAAACATGCATTTTAAAATCAAAAGGTGGTACAGCATTTCATGGGACTTGGGTTTTGATTTCTTGAGGTACAAAGGAATCTTCACTGTTAAACCTGTCTTGAGGTAAATTAAATTTTAAATGAGAAACTTGGCTAAGGGCTTGATTATTTTGCAAATGACTTTTTGAAATGTACTTATAAATGCTAATGTTAGGTATTAGGTTTTCTTTTGATAGAGATGGACACATATGATGCGCGGAAAGCAGACTCCACAACTGAGATGGTTGTAAAGTAGGTATGTTTATTCAGCGCTGGGCAGCACGGGGGGTCGCCCCACCACAATCGTGCGCACCCAATGCAGCGGCTTTCTCAAATATATATAGTACTTAATCACATAAACATAAGATTTCTGAACATGCCTATACATATTCATGACCTGTCCCCGCTTCGTATTAAAATTAACTCTAATACATCATTTTCATAAACTCCTCCCAACTACGCTTGCGCATTGCCTCCTGGTGGTGGTCGCTGAGGGTCGTGAGGATGAAGGCTGATGATTCCTCTTCATCACCGCAAGTAACCTTTTGCTTTTGCGCAGACTCAGTTCTTCCTTGGTCTTTGTCCAGACCGCAGGGTCGGTTTCAGCCGCTTCTCCAGACAGGTTCTTGTTCATTATCAGGAGCTGCCCTTGACAACATCACAAGACTTCTTGCTTCGTCTGGTGTTCAGTAAACTATCAGGCCTGTTTTCTAGGTTATATGTCATTACTAGCCAATTAGTACAGAATGTGTCTCTATCATATACCCCTGACTCACATACAGCTAAAAAAAGAGTCTGGAAAAGGAGAATAAAAACAGCTGGGAAAAAAAATGAAGAAGCTGAAAAGAGAAGTATCTAGAAACACACTGTGGGTTTCTGAGTGAGTTCATACCACAGTGTAAGGTAGGCAGCTGCAGCTATCTAGTAATGCTTCCCTCATGTTCTGAACTTCTGAACATGCATCTGAATGATGAACTAGGATTGTTTCTTTGAAAGGCACTTCACATTAGAATGAAGAGTCACACTTGAGAGCATGTTGGATGTTGTTACTAAAATGAGTGTCTGCTCTTCAATTTGGAACTAATCCTGGACTTATATTAGATGCATGTGTTGATTGAAATAATTTGATGGTTACTGGGAGATTTATATATTGAAACTGGAGAAGTCACTTTTACATTATCCATTCCTTTTTTATATTTATAGGTGTGGTGGTTTTGGTGTTTTGTTTTGTTTTTTTTTATGATTGCTGACTGTGACTGGAACTAAGTGAAATTTTTATCAAGCAGTTGCTTGGGAAGCATAGCCATTTGCTTGTGATAACATTGGAGGGAGGCTGAAGCAGAAATTCTAATGTAATACTATGTAAGTAAACCACTGCCAGTGCTCTGGGAAACCTGCAACTGAGCAAGCTTGCTTTGGATTTTGCCTCAAGTTTAACTTGTCTTGTGAGTATCCCATGCAGGAGTGACCTACAAATGTTACCCAGCAGTTACCAAAATGTTTCTCCAACAACCCAGAGTCTAAGACCCTTCTTGTTTTATACCTACTGCATACAACTGTTTCATTGAACAATTATCACTGGAGTTCTCAAAGGAAATTTGGTAACCAGGGTTCTTTATTCCTTTCTGCAGGATCTTTAAATCATTCATTTAATATACATCAAAGATGTAAGTGTGGGTTTGACTAAAACAGTCATCTTTCATAACATGGACAGAATAGGTTTGGTGGGCAGTAGCATGGAAAGAGGTAGATGAGAATGAAATGCTAAAAGTATTGAAGAGGGAGAAGTTAGAAGTCTTGGGAGACCAGACTGGACATTCTGAGTTAAACGTTGCTTTCTAAAATTCTCGCTTTGAATTCAGCCTGTAGTAGATCAGAAAATGTCTTGTAGTGATAAGAGACTTAGAAATGGTAAACACAGTTCTTCCATAACTGCATAAGAATTGTGAATAGAAATATTTCATTCATCTTCATTCACTTGAAATAAAATTAGAAATGTTTCTGAATTTAATAATGTACTTTTGCTGAAAAGGCTTGACAAAGAACATGGTGAGTTTTTTCCAAGTCTGATATACTATTGATCTACCAGGAGTGAAAATGAGCTGTAACAAGTCTTTGTGACACCAAACTTACTTCAGTCATTGCTTTAACCCTTGTCTGAAACTGTACAGCAAATGTTTTGCCCTACTGTTAGCTAAGAATGTAAGGATTGCAGGATGGGAAGATAATGATAGGCTCATTATATAAAAATTTCCAAGTTGGCCTTTTTGCCCTTAGGTTGTCATTAACTTTCAAGTGAAATCACAGGGAAATAGCAAGGGTTATTGATGTGAGATGAAATTAAACATTTTTCTTGCAAAAAAACAGATACACGTGAATGTTCACACATAACATAATGTCTGGTGAAATACAAGTCTCTGAAAGTTACTCTCTTGCTTTCCTTGTGTTGTTGACTGAATTTATGTTGTGATTGTGTACTATACTCAATGACCAATATTTTAAATATCATATGGCATGTTGAAGTATGAAGTGATGCACCTATAAAATGGAGAGGGAAAACATGTCTCAAGTGCTTTCAGGAACAGCATCATTTTCCACGTTTACAATAAACACAGAAACTGACCTAATTGTTCTATTTTAGATAAATGCTCTTGAAATTAAACTTACATGAAGTGAATAGAATGCTCTTCAGGTGCATGTAGGACCCACGATAATAATTTTGGCAGAAATTGTTTTAATTTTTTTTATCTTTGTGCTTGTAGTGAGTGTTTACATTTTTTTCCATTTGTGAACAAAATTGTGCTCTTCTGTTTTTGCCTGTAGAATCTGGTTATTGTCACTGTTGAATATATCTTTTTGGGAAGTAAAAAGGCTATCAAGACTCAGCTTTTTGTGCTGCAGCTTTTTGTGTAAATGTTTAGTAATGGGAAAGTTGATGATGAAAATCAATGGTAGTTGATGAGAGAATAGAATAGTAGAGTAGTTTCATGTGTCTTTTGAATTGACTTGAATCATTCTGTTTGTACACCTACCCTGTGGTGTGTATGAACCAGAACAGCTGGTGTAAAATAAGGATTCTGTGGAATAGCCAGTGAAGGGAAATAGATCTAGGAGAAAAGCTACTGCTACTGTGCTTGCAAAGGAATTCTAAAATGCAGGATTTGGCTGTTTGCTTCTTTGCTGTGTCTCCTGTTGTCCTCACACAAGCTTTTAAAATAAATTTAGAGAGAATGGAGTAATTCAGACATGTTTCTACAGTATAAGAGAGGAAGAAAAAAAACCTGTAATGTCTCTGTACCTATATTAAAAAGCATTAAAACTTGAACACACAGAATTCAATGGTTGATTTAAAATTACTTCCTTCAGGGACATAGTGTAGTGCTAGCCTTGTTCTCATCCCCAGTTCTCAAAGCAGACCACAGTCTTCATATATGTTGTCAGTGTTCACCCGCAGTCTTTACCTGTTTATACATATATTTATCAGAAGACTTAATCAAAACTATTTTTCAACAAGAAACTATTATGTGGGTATAGAGAACAGATCTGTGTTCTGGAGGTTGGCTTGGTTTTCTGATTTTTTTCTTAATTTATTATTTGTTTGATTTTGTTTAGGATTTTGTTTATTTTTCTTCAGGTCAGAATTTTTTTAGATGTAGATATGCCATCATGTAAATGCCTTCTTCTGCAAGAGTCTTGCTTCCATAGGCTGGTGGCAGCATCGTGTTTTCTCTTTTTTAGTCAAGTTAAACTGTGGGCCATCCTTACATTATAGCAGAATTACTAAGTTTCACTGCCGCAGATTGCTTTGCACCAGGTTCACAGTCCAAATGCCTGAAGGCAAACTGTGCTGTTAACTTTTCTATTACTGCTTCAAAGTCTCGCATCCTGTGTGTTTAACTTCGTGTTACCAACTGACTCTCATTAGCTTTGCAGCAAAATTGAGGTCCCTAATATGCTGTGTGTGTCCTTTGACGTTTCCTCCAGAGATCAGCTATTTGATCATTTCCCACTTGACTTGTACAATATGGCCTGGATAATGAGTGGTTCCAGTGGGAAACATAGCTTTTTTTTCAGGATTTAAAGCATTTGAATAAGTTTGTCCTGGAAACCTTTTGTAAGAGTAAACAGATGTTTTAATACATTTGTCACTTTTAGAGGTCTTGACATTTTATTAATTGCTTTTATTCTGAGTAACTGGGTCATTATGGCCTTGCTGCAGGAAGATAATGTAACTTTCTAGGTGTAAAAAAAGTTTCAACTCCACAGCATTTATTTTTTTTTACTCTATACAAGGAAATATAAAAATACAATCGCCTCTCTAATTAATTCTCCTTTGTTCATGGATCCTGTGACCTCTTTTGTTTTTTTTTTTTCTCCTCCTTAGATCCTGGATATGAACATTTTAAGATAGCAGAAAAGTCTCATGGTAATTGGATCAAATTGTATTTAGAGGGGAATAATTCAGAAATACTCTTAAATCTTGGCAAAAAGGTCCTGAAGCAATATTTGGAGGCCCTGAGGGCTCTGAGTTCTTCATTAAGCAAACAAGTCACACAATATGACATGTATTCGATGATGGTGGGGACTGTGATCATTATGGAGGTATGAAAATACAAAATTTCTCTCTTTGAAAAAGCTAAGTGCGCAAACATAAAAGTTTCTGGTTTTTGACTACTTGGTGTATACACTTACTGGTCTTTAGAATTACCGAGAACGAACTCTGAGAGTTGGCTGACTTTCTGCTTGGTTAGTACTCATTTTAAAGTATAACTTGGCCTTTAAAATTTTTGAGAGAGCTTTTGATATAAGCTACTTACGTTTTGATGTAACAAGTTACAGTAAATGTGCAGATGTGCTACAACTTACATTACTCCTGTATTAGTTAGCCTTCTACTTTTTGAGTAGTCTTACTGCATTAAAAAAAAAAAAAACCCAAACAAAAATGTCTGGCAAATAAGTTCCTACCTGTTTGTCTTTATCTAACAGTGAGCGTAGCTGCTCAGAACAGGCAATACCTTGTGTGGGCAATTTTCTACCTGTGTCAGGGTGTGCATGTAACTTGAGGCATTTACAGGTGGCAACATTTCAAATTTGTTTGGTTAGAAACTATTTTGGTATCAGGAGTTAAAGCTCTTAACTTTTGCAGGGAATGAAGATCACGTATGTGATCAGTTATCACAGGTGAGGTGGCACATGGCAATTTATTAAACTCTGGTGACTTTTGTGTCCAAGCCCTTAATAAGCGAAAACACAATCTTTGATTCTCCCATTGATGTGGTAATATCTTACTGTGGACAAAAAATCCAGCATAGTTCTTCACAGGGTTTTTTTTATGATCTATGTATACTAGCGGAGTGACATGGGTGACAAGACTATGATTGTTTGTGTGAATTCTCACTGTATGTTTTAGGTAACTCCAATTCTTTAATTCCCTGTTTTTTTTCTAGGTTCTGCTGCTGCTTCTGCTCAGTGTTCCAAAAGCCCTGAGCAGCTGGGCAGAATTTGAAGTGCTGCTCTCCCCTCCACTATTCTCTCTGCTATTTTACTTGATGTGTCTGATGCTGTGTGCAGTTCATGTCATTGTATGCACATCAGTACAAAGTTTATGCTATTTTTGCAGTATGTCCTGGTTAACAGCAATTGGAGTGATGATGCTGATTTCTGCACTCATGTGCATTATTTTATCTGCTGCTGCAAAGATGTTTGAGAATTCCAGACTTCCACTGAAGGTAAGAGCATGTGTTAATTATGATTCAAAATGTTTTGCTCTTTACAGCATACTTTCAGATAAAGTTTTATAAAAGTTTTCTCTGTGTATACTTAAAGGAATTTTTATTTATAATGTAATTTAAATAATTTAAAATTGTAATTGAAATGTGGAGTGTTCACTGTGGCATGATACCAATAGCTATGATGAAGATCATAGAAGTGCTTATTTTCACAGTACTTTAAGAAATGTTCTACTTGGTGTAAGTTGTTTAGCAGTTGATTTTATGAGATCAGAATCAGGGACACTGTGTACAAATTTTACGCTGTTACACAGTGATGTTTCACAATTGCAGTTAAAGTGAGATGTACGATGATATTTTGCAACAACATGCACTGGTGATGATCTGTCCTTTCCCAAATACCACAGACATGAATGCTCTAAGACTAATAGGAAAATACTTTGCTAGTACCCTTTCTTATATTGGTATTCTTAATGCTTTTTTAAAAAATAGTTTTGAAACTGTAACAGAGGGAGCAAAATTATTCTGTCTCTTCTACTCTATAAGTTTTTTAAGTTTAAGAAATTGAGGTTGTTACAATCTTTGGAATGCTCAGAAATGGTCTCAGTTGTGCAAGTAGTTACTTTTTGTGAAGTACTTGATGAGTTTTATTGTTATATTGAATGGAATTCAGGTAATTCCAAGGAAATGGAATTTGCAATGTCTTACTCTTCTTTCACTGTGAAACCTAGTATGCCAAGAACTGTCAGTCACACCATAAAATCAGCTTCTAGCTATTTTTTCTGATGCTTGTTAATCATATCTTTCAAAGGTCTCTGAAATTCAGTAACTTTAATGCTCATGGTACTCTATTCAATGATGCAATCTCTGTGGAGTACAGTCTTTTGTCAATCTGGGTTTCTTTGAGTCATGTTTGGGGTTTTAGTACCTCTTTTTTTAGTGTGAGACAATGTGTGGCAAGTATATTGCTTTCATGATATGATGACTCTTTCAAGCTAAAAAGCAAACCTGATGTAGAGAAACATTTAATAACTGTAACTTAATAACATTTAATAAAATTATATTTCATATAATTCAGAAAATTCACTACTCCTGAGTGGAGATTAATATTTCACTGTGCAGCTATATGTTTTAATTCCTGAGCTTAATTATAAATTTAAATTCTTCTAAGTAAGACTGCTGATTTTTATTATTCTAAGTATATGAGTTTATAATTTTGTTTCTATAATTTCTGAATTCATGTTATTCCTTCAGCTCCTTTGCTGAGAGAAGCCTTGGACTAAAAGTAATGCCCTTCTCTCCTGAAGACAGTTCCCCCCCCTCCCCGTTTTCAGTTTTCTTCTGTGGAATTCATTTCAGTGTATTGAAAGTGATTAAAAAGGGAGTTGTTGATAAAACATGGTGTTTCATTCTCATGTTTATATTTATCTGCCACATACCATCTAGGTATTTTGATTGTTTAGATAGACTAAAACAGAATAACAAATCAGCTAACAATGTCTGCTTAATGAAATTAGGGAAAGAAGTGTCTTCTTGGGTATAGCTGCTAACAGAACAGTCTTTGTAAGCATAAATCACAACTGCTTTTGGTATTGAACATTTTTATGTCAAAGTAATATTAATGTTTTGCTGCCAAAGCTAGTGATGCTTGTGTGGGGTTTTTTTTAAAGGCAAATAAAAAAAGAAAGTAAAATTAATCAATGTGAATGGAGAAACCTGCTGAATGACATGTCTAGTTGTATAGTTTTTAACACTGTTGGTACTTAGGGGTTGGTCTTTAAATGGACTCAGTTCACTTCTGCCATTTCTGAGTTATTCTACTAAGGCCTTTATTAGGTTTCTGTACTTTATTGTAAATGAGGTAGAAATTTTTCTTAGAAAAAGTGAAAGAATATGGTCTTGAAATAATAATTAATGATCCAGTGTATTCTGTAAAAACTTAATGTTTACTTGCTATGCAGTGATAAACATTGGAGGATAAACATATGGAAGACAAGCTCATTTTTCATCTGAATTGTTATCAGTTTTTCTAACTTCAGCAAATGCTAAGAACCTAAAAATGATGACCGTCTAGTCCTGTGTAAAATTTACAGATGTCCCACTTCAATACAGTTGAGAGCAATGACAACAGATTATAGCTTTCTCTCCCAGTTTGATAGTCTCAAATCAATTCAATCTGTCTGTGACCAGAAATCTTTCTTATGTGGCTAGAGATAAGTTAATTCCTTGTGACACCCACTACTCTAGGAGTAACTTTAAAGTAGCTTTATATGACCTAGGAAAAATGCTTTCCTCCTAGATCAAAGAATTGAATCTAGGAAGATGCTGCTACTCCTTGGCTATTACTTGGTAACAGCCTATTCTAAATTTAGTATTGGTTGACAGGTACAAGCTCTGCCTTTTTAGTTTGGCCTGAGTCTTAGGGTTCATTCGCATTTGTTCTTGACACATTTTCATCCTTGTTGGTGAGCGACAGCTGCAGGTGTGAACAACTTCCTGCAGGTGGCTATACATTGCTAATATAGCTGGTCTGCCAGTGATCACAGCAGCAATTGCAAAATGTCTCCTGGTATTCAGAACTTGAGTTGGGTGAAACTGCTTTTCTTATGAAAGGGTTTAATTGCTAGCTCTCTGACGGAGGCAAATAATTTCTCAAGGAACACATGAGAAGAAGTACCCATATAATCCGTACTATTCCACTTTTAGATTGAATCTTTCTGAGGAACTTTAGAGGAGGAAGTGCAAATTCCATATCCGTAATCTGTTGGCCATTTCTGATGATTCCTCCACCTAGTCAGCTATGCCTAGGGAGCATGGACAGGAGTATGTAAGAAGTTTTATCTATCCCTTCTATTTCAGTTGTCTTCCTTCCCCACCCTGGCTTTGTCTGTACATCTGCCTTTGAGGAAAAATTGAGCAAAACCAGACAAGCTGGTTAGAAATTATATCCAGGATACTGTATGCAGTTTCATATCTTTGCTTCTAGCACCTCACATTCTGCATATGAGAGACCACTGCACCTGGAGTTTCCCCCCTGGTTGATGTTGGGGCTTTAGATCTAATCCCCTATTGCTTGAAGAAGGATATTTCAGCAGCAGCTTGTCTCCTTTTCCTCTTTGGTACCAATTATGAGACAGTCTGGAATTCAATAAATGGGGGAAAAAAAACTTTTATACACAAGTGAAGTACGGTGTCACTGGCAATTACACTTCTCTCATTTTAGGACAGGGATTGTAGGATCATAGAATGGTTTAGGTTGGAAGGGACCTTAAAGATCATCTAGTTCCAAACCCCCTGTAATGGGCAGGGATGCCTCCTGCTGGGCCAGGTTGCTCAAAGCCCCCTCCAGCCTGGCCTTGAACAATTCCATGGATGGTGCATCCACAATTTCTCTGGGCAGCCTGTTCCAGTGCCTTACCACCCTCAAAGTAAAAAATTTCTTCCTAATATCTAATCTAAATCTACCCTCTTTCAGTTTAAAACTGTTACCCCTCATCTATCGCTACACTCCCTGATAAAGAGTCCCTCCCCATCTTTCCTGTGGGTACCCTTTAGGTACCAAAAGGCTGCTATAAGGTCTCCCCAGAGCCTTCTCTTCTCCAGGCTGAACAACCCCAACTGTCTCAGCCTTTCCTCATAGGAGAGGTGCTCCAGCCCTCGGATCATCCTCGTGGCTCTCCTCTGGACACGCTCAGCAGGTCCACGTCCTTCTTATGTTGGGGACTCCAGAGCTGGACACAGTACTCCAGGTGGGGTCTTGTGAGCTCAGAGTAGAGGGGCAGAATCACCTCCCTTGACCTGCTGGCCACACTTCTTTTGATGCAGCCCAGGATACAGTTGGCTTTCTGGGCTGCTAGCGCACATTGTCGGCTCATGTTGAGCTTCTCATCAACCAACGCCTCCAAGTCCTCCTCCTCAGGGCTGCTCTCAATCTGTTTTCTGCCCAGCCTGTGTTGGTGCTTGTGATTGCCCCGACCCAGGTGCAGGACCTTGCACTTGGCCTTGTTGAACTTCATGAGGTTGGCTTGGGCCCACCTCTCCAGCCTGTCCAGGTCCCTCTGGATGGCATCCCTCCCCTCCAGCATGTCTACCTCGCCACACAGCTTGGTATCATCGGCAAACTTGCTGAGGGTGCACTCGACCCCACTGTCCATGTCGCTGACAAAGATGTTGAACAGCACTGGTCCCAGTACCGACCCCTGAGGAACACCACTCGTCTCTGATCTCCAACTGGACATTGAGTCATTGACCGCAACTATTTGAGTGGGGCCATACAGCCAATTCCTTAGCTACCAGGTGGTCCATCAGTCAAATCTGTCTCTCTAATTTAGAGGCAAGGATGTTGTGTGGGACAGTGTCAAATGCTTTGTCCAGGTCCAGGTAAATTATGTCAGTTGCTCTTCCTTTATCTGCCAACGCTGTAATCCCATTGTAGAAGGTTACCAAATTTGTCAGGCTGGATTTGCCTTTAGTGAAGCCATGTTGGATGTCACTGATCACCTCCCTATTTTCCATATGCCTTAGTATAGTTCCCAGGAGGATCTGCTCCATGATCTTGCTGGGCACAGAGGTGAGCGACTGGCCTGTAGTTCCCTGGGTCTTCCTTTTTTTCTGTTTTTAAAAATGGGTGTTATGTTTCCCCTATTCCGGTCAGCAGGAACTACCCCGGACTGCCACGACTTCTCAAATATGACGGATAGTGGCTTAGCAACTTCATCCGCCAGTTCCCTCATGACTCGTGGATGTATCTCATCAGGTCCCATGGATTTGTGCACCTTCAGGTTCTTTAGATGGTCTTGAACCTGATCTTTTACAGCAGGCCGTTCCTCATTCTCCCAGTTCCTGCCTTTGTCTTCTGCAACTTGGGCAGTGTGGCTAGAACCCTTGCCGGTGAAGACTGAGGCGAAAAAGTTGAGTACCTCAGCCTTGTCCATGTCCTGGGTGCCCAGGTCTCCCATTTCCTTTCAGAGAGGGCCCACGTTTTCCCTAGTCTTCCTTTTATCACTGACCTACCTGTAGAAGCTTTTCTTGTTGCCTTGATGTTCCTGGCCAGATTTAATTGTGTCAGGGCTTTATCGTTCCTAACCTGATCCCTGGATGCTCGAACAATTTCTCTGTATTCCTCCCAGGCTACCTATCCTTGCTTCCACCCTCTGTAGGCTTCCTTTTTGTGTTTGAGTTTGTCCAGGAGCTCCTTGTTCATCCATGCAGGCCTCCTGGTGTTTTTGCCCAACTTTCTCTTTGTTGGAATGCATCACTCCTGAGTTTTGAGGAGGTGATCCTTGAGTATTAGCCAGCTTTCTTGGGCCCCTCATCCCTCCAGGGCTTTATCCCACAGTACTCTACCAAGCAGATCCCTGAAGGGGCCAAAGTTTGCTCTCTTGAAGTCTAGGGTGGTGAGCTTGCTGTGCGCCCTCCTCGCTGCCCTAAGGATCTTGAACTCCAGTTAGTATCTATTGGACATGAAGATGCTTATTTTCAAGTCACCTTTGAAAATATCTCCATTTGGCTGTAAATGGAACAGTTATCAATTCAAGCATCTCCTGTTTGAACTAGAAAGGTGGAGACATATCTGAAATTGGTGCATACATGTTTTCTGGAGTTTTATCTAGCTGGGACTTCAGGACATAGCAGCAGCAAAGATCATCTGCTTCAAGCTGATAATACATGAATGAGGAGCAGTGTTTTCCAGAAGGTTTGTGTGTCTGTTTGTTTTTCCAAGACTGGGCCAGATAGAAATAAAAAATACCACGTTCTCCATCTCAGGTCTGCCTGTGGTTATTTTGCTACTTGAGACATATCTGAAAATGTGGAAAGCTGAGGTATGTGTTACAAAGTTTAGGCAATAGTAATTCTGGTTGAGGCAGACATGACTTTGTATCCAGACCTGTAGAAAGGCATTTTCATCATCCCATCTTCAATCTATTCCATAGGTGACGACTGCTGGATGTATATCTCATCTAACCAGTCAGGTAGGCTTTGCTGTCCCTGTTCAAATTCCAAAGCAAGCTTGAAATATTTTGTAGATTTAGTTAGTAAGTTTCCCTTTCAGACATGTATAAAACAGTGACCTGGATATGACTTACATTTTTACCAATCTCAGGGCTGTTGCAGAAAGATATGGTGGTTATTTGGCATGTGGCTGCTTGCTTATATAAAGATACATCCTTGAGACTGTGAAAGGCATAGTGGATAATCTGGTGTTGCTTGCAGTGTGGATGCGAGAGGTTTTTTACTGGTAACTGGGGCATAAACACTGTAATTCACAAACATTCATGTCCCTCCTTCTATCCCCTTTTCCAATAGAATACCTAGACTTTAGTGGAGAAACTGGTTGTCTGCATATGCTGTGTGTTGGTCTTGAAGGGCCTTCTGTGTGAGTTAGGAGTATTACTTATGCTAAAATATCTCTGAATCCAGGTGTCTGTGACCTGTGTATCTCCACAGTGCAAATCTGCATATGGGCTCCACTTTTGAAAGAGCTCTGAAGCCCTTCTCTTCTGATGGCAAGAATAGAATCCTGAATCAGTGTCTCACCAGTTAAAAAGGCTAAAAACCTTTTCTAAGCTCATGCTATACGATAAAATGTCGGTATTTTAAAAGTAATTAAGATAAGCTCTCCTGTTAATGGCTTCAGGGCTTTTTTCCTTCAAATTGTTTCCGTTCAACATCTAAAGATTTCTCTGAAGCGCTTCTCATTTGTAATGCTTTTTTTCCACTGTGGCTGAATATAGAAACTGATTACTAAGTCCATGAATTTTCTCAAGACCAGTGCAGGCAGCCTTAGCATCTGCTTCCTGACTGTTATTTATAGGTTCTGATTGCTATGTTTCTAGCAGCACCAGCCCTTCTTTTAATGACACTGGAGGCTTTAGTTCTGCAGCCCTTTACGAATTCCAGAAAATCGTTACAAATTTTAACTTCTAGTTCACTCTAACTGCTTGGTAGTTGACTTAAGTACAGTGTTTACTACTACTAGTTATATTTTTTTTCCTATTTCTGATAGAAATCAAAGCCAGTAGTTTTTTGAAAATATAACACAAAAGTTAAAGCTTGTCAAATACAGCTTTTGAGAATTTTCATTATGCAGAATTGTAGTGTTTTTTAATTATGTAAACAAAATGTCCTTCTTTCTGTTTATCTTAAAATACTGTGTACATTTTGAAGTATTTTTGGTTTTCCTCCTCTGTATGATATTATTCTTTACTGAATTCAATGATAAAACATTTTTATGCAATTATACCTAGATTTTTTGTTTTTGCAATTTTGGCTTGGGGTGGGAGAGGTGTGGGGAAGGTGATTGGGTGGTACCTTTACTGAGTAGCTTTCAAAACGGATCCCAAACCTCTTTGAAAATGTAGGAGTAAGTGTGATCCGTAGTATTCTGTCATAGGAAAGTTATTATCATTGGGAATCAAGACTGGGTGCAGGGAGCTCAAATACCAGAAGGGAACAGAATAAATATTTGAATTTTGGGTGATGGTGAGTGTGAAAAATAAAATGTTTCTTGTCTGAAAGGTGGTTGTAAAATTCCTCAGGCATTAACTATGGATGGTTAATTTTTGTGAAAAAGAGCTTTACCATACAAAAGCCACATATCTGGAATTGGACCCAGAAGATAGACTATAGGAGGTTTTATTTCAAAATGAAAAAAATTTAAGTTTCATGGGCAGAGATGCGTATATTCCATTGTTTATGTACTAGCACTTCTGCAAGCTAGCAAGATAATTTCAAAGATAGGGCAATGAGTTCAGTTTCCGTATTACTTAATTACTAATGCTGATACATCAAATGCTAAAGCTACCTTGTTTAATTAGAGAGCCTGGCTTTTATAAATTTCTAAACCAAAGATTCTGTATTAAGTTTGTTTGCCAAGACATCGGTGCAAGTCATACAAGTCTTTTAGTATCTGGAGTGCCTGCTGAGTTCCTCAGGGTTGGAGGTGTACAGTAGCTAGAAAGATGGAGCTGTGACTATCAGAGCAGGGCCTACATTTCTGTGCCCGTAAACCAGGTCTGAAAACTGAGTGCAATCTAAGTAATCTAAGGTCAGGCTATATAAAAAACTGTAATGATAGCATTTCTAATAAGGCACAGTTCATATATGAGGGATTACCAGTAAATTTAGAAAGACTTGATGAGACTATTTTCAGTATTTCTTCGAACATCAAGGCTCAGGAGATTATAATTTGCAGGATAATTTTTCATTCTGTATAGTGACTAACTCTGGTTTGAAACATGGTTTATCAGTAAAAGCCATTGGACTTTAATCCTTTGATGTGAATATAGGAGTAAATTTTTTCTCTTTTTCACTGGAGTTGTGAGAGTCAGACAAGCAGGCAAGAAATACGGATTTCTGACGCTGGGATATTTCACACTGATGCCATCATTTTCATGAGGCTTTTGCATGTTCCCAATTGATAATACATCGTTTCTTCAGTTTTCATATCAGTACTGACAGCAACCAGATACAAGAGAGCAATCCTTATATAGATTTTATGTTATGGCTTATAAAGAAGACAAATTAATTGTATTGAATACTGGTTCATTCTCATTCATTGAGGATCTCAGATTCCTTTGTGTCTGCAAGCAGATGGTGCTTATGTGCTCACTCATTATTTAGTTAGCCAAGATCTTTAAAGTCAGCATGATGGAACTATTGGAGTTTAAACTTTCTGTAATTTAGTCATGTACTGTTCTTGTCTCAGCTGTGTGATTTCATGGTCTTCTGTCTCTGCACAGACTACATCTCCACCTTGTCCTTTTGTTCCAAACACCAGCTTATTGTATTTGATTTTCAGAGTAGAGTACTAAACAAGAAGGAGTACTCTTTAGAGAACCAAAGAAATTTCAAATGCTAGTAAATTTAGATTTGGCCTGGGCCGTTTTTCAGATTATGACTGTTCTTGTGCTAAATTTTTAGTGTTTTTTTCCCCCCATTATTGTTGTATGTAACCTCATGGGGGCTTTGTTGGGTTTTTTTTTGTTTGTGGGTTGTTTTGTTGTTTGTTTTGTTTTGTTTTAAGTGAAGTGACTTTGGTGTAGTATATTTATTTAACAACACAAGAAGTGTAGGTGATGTAAATAGATGATAACTTTAACTATACCTCCTGCATTCTTTCACATACATCTCATAAAGTCTTGATTTTGCAAAAGTTGTTTTCCTCAAAGCAAAATTCCAGATAGTGTTAACTACCTTCTTGCATCAAGTGTGCTTGTTGTCCTCTCCACGTTATGTGGTCTTGCTTATTTAACAAAAATATATATGCTGCTGTCAGTAAATCTTAAGCATAAGTGAGACTTATATCTAATATGCTCAGGGATATTTGTATTACTTAATACCACTTTCTCATTACTTGCTGTAAGATTAGTGAGTTTCTATATTTTTCTAACAAATTATTTAAACAGTTCAGGAATCGTAGTACACTGTGCATCTTGGAATGTGAGTATGTTTTCTGTCACCTTCATCTGTATGAATATTCAAGGTAGTTTTTAGAAGTTCATAAGGTCAAATGTAGGAGGATGATGTGATTGAAGCGTGCAGTTGAAGAAAGTAACATGAAACTAGGTTCAGAGATCTTTGTTCTGAAGTAAAAATGACATGCAGTAATTTTGATTTGGCTTTTAAGTTGTTGTTTATCAGGTGTTTAAAATACCAGTTTAAGATACTCTGTGATATTCTCTAATAGAGAAACATTAATGAGAAAATAAAAAGGTAAAGGATGATTTTTGACAGTGTCTTTCCTAAAATACTTCACAATTGAGTAACCCTATTAAGGTACGTTTGATGGCTCTGGTTCCATCCAGGACGGGGGCATTTGTCCTGTCTTGCTGCTGGAGCCCAGCTGTGCATGCCCAGGCTGGTCATGGTGGGGACACCACCTCTGACTCAGACTTTGAGGAGAAGTTAAACAGACAGACGTCCCTCCAGCCAGTGGCCCTGTAACCTCTCACACATAGGTGTGCACTCTGGGCTCTCCAGTTGCTGATGCAGACCTGCAAGCTTGGTGATCCATAGTCACTTTTCCTGTTGCTGACACCCTGGCCTCTCTAGCACTGTGATTCCTCCAGCTGCTGGCACCTTGGTCACACCATCCTGATGGCCTGTGGTCCCCACTCTGGTCTCTGGCATGTGGACCCTCACATGCTGCAGTCACTGACACTACAGGCATGTGGTTCCAATGACCTGTGATCTCGCTCCAGTTGCTTACATTTGCTTTTACTCGCTCGGGTCTCAAGTTGCTGGCATGCAGGCTTATCTCCAGTTACTTGCAGTGAGACCTTGCAGCACCCACTGGTGGGACAGAGAGTGGAGTTGCATAGAAAGATAGTTAGGAGAGTATTTAATAAGACAAGATAAGACAAGATAGATCACAGTGGTCAGGCACAGGGTTTAGTCAGAGAAGTGCACTGACTGGTGCCTGCTTATACCTGACTCTGGCCCCTTTATCCTTCCTCCGCTCACTTTGCCCCCTGCCTCCAGCCTGTTCCTCACCACCCTCTCTCCCTCACCTTTGACACTTACCTGAAGCATTGCTTAATGAGTTTCTATAGATCTCCAGGCAACATCAAATATCCATAATACTCATTTTGTATCACTTCCGCCTTATCTGTTACAAAGACCAGGCTGATGCTCTTCAGAGTGATGCCTGTGATTTCTTAATGGCCTGACAATTAATGGTTGAAGAGTTTGGTCATTTTTATGATCTCCCTTAGTGCCTACTTGTCAGGTTTGTGTCTCTGTGTGGTCTTTTTATGGCTTTCGCACTTACTTCGTATTCCCTGTGAGCTGAAAAGGTCCTTTGCCTGATAACATCAATGAGCCAGATGCTCTCACCTTCCACATGCCTTTACACTTTCTTTTTGGCTGTGTCATTGAGAGCAGTGATGATGAGCCAATTCCAAGTAGCTGCTGTGAACAGGAAATCAAACTAATGGGGGCAGTAGACAAAGAATATTATGGTTTTAGATAGGCACAGCATGTGAAGTAAATAATAGATGTGTAAGGTTTAAAGCAGATTTTATGATGAAGGGCACATTTCAAACTAAGCAAGGTTAAGGGGTGCCATCAGACTGTCTGCAGGGGACTTTTGTTAATTTGAGTAGTGAAGGCTATCACTGCACTGAGTTGAGGGCAGCACAGATTTAAACAACTAGAAAATTATCTGTTATCTGTGTCTCAAGTTTGATTTCTGCAGGATTTCTATTTTTACTGCTACGAATGCCCAACGGGGAGAGAGCTTATTTCATACCTGCTATCACAGGGTGGTGGGGAATCTTAATCTGTACAGTTGTGATGATGATTATTCATAGAGAAGTTTTTGCCCTTAAACAGAATGTAATTTTAAAAAGTATGATTATGTTGCAATACTAGCTAAACAGCCTACAGTAAAATGATTCTTTTATTTCTACCTTGACAAATACCAAAAATTTATAACTTGTCTCACTGTTCATTTTGTTTTCTAAGAGGAAATTGCTGTACGGACAGTATGAAATTTCACAAGTGAAATTTTTATATACTTTTACCACTGCTTTTTTTTATTCTGTTTGCAGAATCCAGTTGTGTCCAGTTCCAGCTGGTCAGAAATAGATGTGCTGATTCTGGCTGGAACAATTGGCCATGTTTTGAGTTTGGGGGCAAGCAGTTTCATAGAAGAGGAACATCAAACCTGGTATTTTCTTATCAATACACTTTGTTTGGTACTGTGTCAGGAACTTTGTAGAAATAATTTTCTTTTGAAAGAATGTGACCCTCAACATAGCACCACTGTGAAACAAAATTTTGATAGTATCAGGGAACCGTCTGCGTGCAGGAATATAGACATTCCAGCAGCAGGTAATTCAAAATTGGGCAAGGCCACCTCTTCAGCTGAATTCATAAAAGGATCAGATAAGTGGATAAGCTTAGTGAGTCCATGGATCATTCTTATTTGCTGTCGGCTACTTCGATCGTTGAATCAGACAGGCGTTCAGTGGGCTCATCGGCCAGACTTTGGACATTGGTTGATAAGGTGGGTATCTGATTTATTGTCATACTTTCTGACTTATTTAAAAATTAATGTATGTTTTGTTTGGTGAAATAGGTATACATGTCTGTACAGTCTCTGTTCAGAAAGTGCTCTAAACCTGCAAAGTGGGTAAACCGTGAAGTAAGTAACATAAGGAATTTTTCACTGCTACATCATGCAGGAGTACTATCTGTGTACTGTGTACTACCAATAATCTGTAATCTTTGCCCTGCACCATGACTTATCCAATTAATGTCAATTATACACTATAGGTTTATCAGAGGCAAAAAGTAAATATTTTCCATATGTAAGTCAACAGTGTCTGGTTTGGGAAAATAAAAATCACTTAAGAGAATTACGCCCTTGAAATTAAGGCAGAAGGTTCTGGTCAATTCTAAACTTTATGAAGTTGCAAGAGAAGATGCTGCACATAGAATTCTTCCTTGTTTATCACAGACATTTGATGTGTGGGTGGAAAACTGAAGGAATTTTTCAAGTGTAGTATGTAAACAAGAAAGGGGATTTTTTACAACTTGAAGTACACTGGAGAGGGCTTCTACTTTTTCTACTACCTTCTAGTATTGTGAAGAACTACAGTCATTAATCAGTGGTAAAAAGTACTTGATGTTCGAACTGTCTTCTGTACTTCAGCTGGTGGACAGAGAAGCAATACCTTGTGACTGACTAGTCAGAGTTTTGCAGACAGCAGATGGGGAGGCTGTGCTATGGAAGATAAAGAGATTTCTTGTCAGTATCATACAACACATGGATGAAATGTTATTCATCATTCGTTAAAAGTGACATGATCAAATGAACTAATGGGACTTGTTATTTATTGGCAGCCTCACAGATAAAATGCTAATTTCTGTGACAGGCATGAGTGCTGAAAGACATGAGTTATGAATTTATTGCAGTTGTTCTATACCAAAGCTTTCACTATGCATTCCTCCTCTTGAGGTGCGGTGAGGGATTGAGGAAGGAATGTTATATTCCTAGCATTAAGTCCACATGATAGAGAACTCTTTCATTATGAGCTAAGCCAGTATGTGAGCAGGATTAGGTGTAATTTGGTGTGACTGGGAGGATTTTAATAATTAATCCTGAGCATCTTCCAAAGATTTATTTGCCCAATAACACCCTGAGCCAGATGTTTTCTTCAGACTGTCAGCCCTTTTCTTTGGAGTGTACTGGTGCCACAATGCCATGAAATGAGGACTTGATATTCTTTGCAGCTGAAAAATTGCATTTGTTTCAGAGATATGCTTTTGCTCGTATGGTTCCCCAGGAATGTTTACTGACACTTGGAAATGCTACTAGCCTTCTAAAAATTGTGTGTGCATGTCTGGACATAACTTCCAAAGATCCTGTCTTGGTAATGGTGCTCCCACCTCTGATATGCTGGTGCTGGGTATGACTATAGAGCAGCAAAATCTGTTATAGCCTCAGGCTGTGGGGACTCAAGGAGATAGCACAGGTAGAATGTAGTCTTCAGCTAGACCAGGTGCTTCTAGGGTTTCCTGATTTGTAACAAAAGCTGGGAAATCCTGTATGCACAACTCTTAACACTATGGCCTGTAAGGAGTTTCGAGGCAACCCACTCAGGTAAACCAAGGTTCTTTACATTTGTTCTGGCTTACTCTGTGTTGGTGGTTTGTTCTTTTTTTTTGTTGGTAGGGAGGGGGGAAGAGGGATGGAGGAGGCTATTTTTGTGTTTAATTTTTTTGTCCTGTGAATTGGAATTGGCTTGTTTTGCAGAATTCCTATCCATCTTTGAAAACAACACAATCACAGGATGGCTGAGGTAGGAGGGGACCTCTGGAAATTATTTGTTTCAGTCCCTTTACTCAGAGCAGGGTGATCTAGAATAAATTGCTCAGATCCTTGTCCAGCTGGGTCTTTGATATCTCCAAGCATGGAGACTCCACAGCTATTCTGGACAACCCGTTTTCTTTCCCCCCCTCAAAATTCCCTTCTGTTTAAACAGAATTTCCTTTATTTCAATTCATGTCCATTACCTCTTGTCCTTTGTTGGGCACCACTGATAAGAATATGGCTTCATCCTCCACCTCAAATCAGGCTGGTAAGATCTATACTGAGCCTTCTCTTCTTGAGGCTAAACAGTCCCAGTTCTTTGAGCTTCTCCTTGTATGACAGATGCTCCAGTCTTGTCATCATTTTCATAGTCTTTCACTTGCTCCAATATGTCCATATCTTTGTACTGGGTAACCTGTAACTGGATGCAGGACTGAGCACAAGGGAAGAAACACCTTTCTCAGTATGCTGGTAAGGTTTTTCAGCCCCAAATGCTGTTGATCGTCTTTGCTGGCAAGGGCATGTTGCTGGCTGATGATCAACTCAGTGTCCACCAGGACACTCAGAGCCATCTCTGAAAAGATGGTCAGCTGCCAGTCTGTCCTCATGTGTGTAGTTATTTGTTCCAAGGTGCAGGACTTACTTCTTCACCTTGTTGAACTTCATAAGGTTCCTGTTGGGCCATTTCTGCAGTCTGTCGAGGTGCCTCTGAGTGGCAGCAGACCCATCTACTGTATCAGCCACTCATCCCAGTTCTGTATTGTGTGCAGACTTGTCAAGGGGGCACTCTGCCCCATTGTCCAGGTCATTAATGAAGGTGCTAAACAGTATTGGCCCCAGTGTCAAGCCCTGGGGTTGATTGCTGGTGACTGGCCTCCAGGTGGACTTTGTACTGCTGATCACAACCATGTGAGCCTGGCATGTTTTCAGTCCACCTAGCCTGGACTGCATCAGTTTGCCTGTGAGGATGTTATGGGACATGGTGTTAAAAACCTCCTTGTTAAAGGTGAGATAAACAGCACTCCCTGCTATCCACTCTTCCACTGAGCTAGTCATCTCATCATAGAAGTCTGTCAGGTTGATTAAGTATTACTTCCCCTTCATAAAGTCATCACAACCCTATTATTAAAAGTTGTCTGCTTCCCCCTTCAGTAAGGCAAAATTACAGCAGCTAGATATGAAAACCAAAACTTCATAATTTTACAGGTGAATTACTCCCTGTGCTTCCCCACCAGATTAAGCTTCAGTTTGGGTATATTTGCTTGGGTCTTGAAGCAAATAGAAGAGAAAAAGTCCTGCACCTGTAGTCTTAGGCTATGACTCCTTGTTTGGCTATAATAGTATATTAAATGAGCTCTTGCCTTACAAGGCAAGGTACCTGCTGTCTTGCTTCTCCTCTCACTGGCCTGTATTTTACTAGCACAGCTGTTGCTTTGTCAGTATGGTGAACTAAATAATTGAATAGATGTGGCCAGAAAAATAACCCAAGATAGCATGGAAAACTTGGCTTTTGGATGGATTGCTTCCCACTCTGATTTACCGTCCAGCTTTACAAGCAAATGGGCTGGCTTAGTAACAGAGTTGCAGGAAGGGGAAAGCATGCAAGCTGGCACTGCTGCTGTTGAAATTCCTGCAGAAATAAAATGTGAAAGTATCTGCATCTTTTGAAGTGCTGCAGACATAAACAGTTTTTTTCTTTCTGCCATTGTTAAGCATTCCTTGCAAAAACCCATTTGCCTTTCAAATCTGATAGAGAAAGACGCAATGATTCACAAACGTCTACTCTTGGGGTCTTTAAAAAGATTGTGGAACAGTCCGGAGTGCCATGCTGTGACAGGCTAAGAGGGTGTGTCACTGGGGCTGCCACAGTTCTGCCTTCTCCCTTTCACTGACGTAACTACTTCTGCTGGGTTGAGGGAGCAGGTGAAAGAGCAGAACCCTGGCAGCCCTGGCACAGGTTGACTCAGGCTGTTGTGGAGCTACCTCCTGACTTTAATCAATGGAGCAGTTTTTAGCCTAACAGGAGTATATAATATATGTCAACCATGCTGACATACACTTCAGTTGCTTTTATAGTGTTAAAAGAGTGCCCAAATAGCAACATTTGAAGTGCACAGTTTTTGGACTTGAGTTATGGGGATGTAGGTGAGTTCTTGGATCTGAAATGGTTCACCGGACAAGCTTCAGAAAGATCAGTCAATGACACAACTAAATCTTTGCACATCTGTGGTTTGTAGAGTACCTGTGAATTTCTGTTTGGCAAGCATGCTTGCATTTTCTTTGATTGGAGGTTTTAATGTCTTTGCTGCTTCTTCTTCACAAGAGAACAGGGCAGTAGAGATGTCTGTTTCCCTAGAGTTTTGATCAGGATTGAGCGGATATGTTTTCCTTATAGCATAAATTGAAAGTTGGTGATAAGCTAAGTTGCACAAAGCGCTTATTCCTCTTCCCAAAATGCATTGCTAGTCTGCAACATTGATTGTTATTCTATTTTTAGGATGTGTTTAATTTGCATAGTTATGTCTTAATAGCATAGTGTTTAGTAATATGAAAACAGAACCTTCCTTAGATCATGTGTAACTTGATAGTTTGACTTAAAGCTACTCAGGCTATTTCTAGCCAGCCTTCTATTTTGTCTCTAAGATAAACTAATGAAAAAACTATCCTATTTTTTTTTTCCCTTTATTGACCTTTTAGACATCTGTGCTCATGCTCAGACTAATATTTGGCTTATCTAGTCAGTGCTTAAGGGGCTCAGCATTTGAGACGAAGAGACTACTGTGTGGTTTTGTGCATGCAGAAACATAACCAGCCCACCTGTAGCATCCTGCATTTGGCTACTAGGATGCATTCAACAGTGCTGAAATTAGGAGAACATTCTTTGTTATTTGCAGAGAGACTCTGCAAAACCTGCTACAAAGAAAGACTTTGGTGGGGAAAAAAAGCAAAAGAAAATCAGACAGTAGATTAAGTGGAGGAGAACGTGCAGTCACTAAATTTACCTGGGATTTGGGTTTTCTTTTTAGTTAGTTGGTATTCAGTTAGTTAAATCTTGATCAGAGCTGATGCTTGGAAGGTGTCAGAGCTGCTACATGGCTTACTGGAAGGGGTGAAGCTGTCAATGAAAGCATCGGCTTGAAGAGAAGTGATGAGAAGCAGCAGCATGGGAAGATGATAATATTGTCTTTTAATAATGTGCTTAACCACCCCCAAATGCCCTTCCCCTCAAAGCTAGCATACCACGTGACTCCTGTGTATTCTGTTGTACATAGTAGAATGAAAATAAACCGTTAACAAAGGCTTCATCCACATAAAATATAAATCATGCACTTTTATAATTCCTTTAACTCTATTTATATTCACAATAGTGAGGTGACGTCAAAGCAGTGGAAAGAAATGTCTTAACAGATGTAAGAAAGTGTAAACCAGAGGAAGAACATGCAGCTGAAGTTTTTTGGTTTTTGTTTTTTTCCCCCTTCCCGGGTTCTCTCTCAGGAAACTATTGGTTCTTCTTTTTCAGTTTTGTAGCTTGGGCAAAACACACTACATTTCAGCTGAGATCAGAGTAGAACATTCATGCTTGTATTTCTGAGTAGAATATCAAAATCATTTAGAACTTTGCTAAATGGCTGGACTCTGTGTTGAGCAACTACAATGTCCTTTCAAAATACTTACTAATTTAATATTCACTTAGCTGCCTAACTGTAAATACCTTGGCTGGAAAACCTTGAAACTGTAGGTGATTTATGCTGACCTGACTTCACTTGCTGAAAATCGTTTTATTGTTTCTTCAGCAAACTCTTTGAAACACTGGAGTAGGGTTTTTTTGCAACAAATTTGCAATGTTCAAAAAAATCCAAAACAGAAATTACAGAGGGCTGTTAGCAGAAAACCTGGATGTAAGTTGGATATAAACCCCTGTGATAGCAGTCAAGAATCATAGAATCATAGAAAGGTTTAGGTTGGAAAGGACCTTGAAGATCATCAAGTTCCAACCCCCATGCCGTAGTCAGGGACATCTCCCACTAGACCAGGTTGCCCAGGGCCACATCCAGCCTGGCCTTAAACACCTCCAGGGATGGGGCCTCAACAACTTCTCTGGGCAGCCTGTTCCAGTGCCTNAGGAGCCTCCTTCGCACTATCTTCAGACGTTGGTGCAGCAATCCATTCACTGCTTCTACTGTCTCTTTCTGTAGAGCAAAAACAATAGTGAGGACGAACATCAAGATGACATTTTCTCTCCCATAGTGTTCTAGTTCTTACTTGTCTTACTTTACTGGCCTGCAGAGAACAGTGCATCTCTTGGGAGTCTTCTTAAGTGGTATGAAGTACTTGACTGGGTCCTGCAGGGAGGACTAACAGGACAATTTTTCTGCCCCATGTCCTTTGCTCTGTGACTTTCCAAGTACAACAGCTGAAACAGCTATTGGTCAGACTCCTGATAAAACATGTACTAGGGAATAGGAAAGTAAACCTGTTTAAAGTCCTGTAATTTTGATTAAATCAGAGATAAAACTGGAGTTTTTTAAGTGCAGTCGGAGTTAATGCAGGTAACAGCTCAGGTTCGCACACAGTTTGTTGAAGTTAGTGATCTTTTATCATGGCATTTGGAACTGTGGAAGACAGAAGATGGAGCCCTTGGATCTCACACTCTACATGATATTCTTAACAGAAAGTAAATCTCACAAAATTAGTGGTTATAGGTCATTTGGGATGCTGGGAATAGTTGCAGTTGGCAAGGGTTAGCAATACTTGGATTACAGTGGGCTTTCTGAAATTGCATAGCTAGTGATGGTAGGGATTGAGAGCAGATCTTTACCTCACCTCATTACATTTTGCAGTGGTAGTTGATATCACTGTAGGTTTAAACAAATAACATTGGCAGCATGCTCAATGAAATGCTCTTGATTCTGGAATGAGCGTTACCTGTTTAGGGTCCGGGGAAACAAACAAGCTGTATGTGTAATCTTCTTGGCCACGATACCAATTTTATGTCTTTATCTCTTGTATGTATTGATCCACTACAAGGTGCTGTAGTTGCATAAGGGAACCATATTGTGCTTCTGTATTTCTGTGTATGTGTTTTAAACTATGTAAGTATATTTCTGATAATTTTGGCTAGGTAGTGTTTTGTTAAACACTGCAATTAAACAAATCAAATACATGTGCTGTTCTTTAAAAAGAGAGAATAGTTGTAATTCTATAGTGCAAAAATCTATTCTGCCTGATGCTGAAAAATGAAATGCTGTAGTATAAGCAAAATGCACTGTTTCAAAATGTATAAATAACAAACCCCTAGTTTAAAAGTGTTAGACCCTTTTCCATTATGCAATATGCAGCTCAGTTTTTATATAATTAACGGAATAACTAGCATATGGTAGAACACAATAATTACACTTTTAAACATGCATGCTTGAATAGAAAACCTCATTAATAAAACTGCTTTTCTAAAAATACTAGAATATTTTACCATACCTCTTGGAAAGTTCATAAGAGATGTCAGTGCAGTGATTAATTTTGAAATACAGTGCTGTAGCTAAGGCTCTGTCAAATGTATTTAGCAGTAATTACAGTGGTTTGAACAGGTTTTTTGTTGTTTTTTTTTGTTGTTGGTCTTTTTTTCCCCACAGCTCTGAACATAAATCTGAACTCTCCTTCTTGGCTGCAGTCTCCCTACTTATGGTCTTCTTTCTGGTTCAAAGAAGATGCTCCCTGGTTTCAAAAATTGCTATGGCACTCGGGCTCCTGGGAGTCTACAGTTACCGGGCAGCTATTGGAAATGTCATATTTCCATGGCAACATGACAGCAAAGATATTTCAAAGTAAGTTAATCAACAGATATGTAAGTCTATTTCTAGAGAGGTGTTAACAATTTGGATATCAGGGGATGAAGTGGAAGGGGGCATTATGTCTAGGTTGGAATCACATTCTTATGAATAAAACTCTATTTTGTAAGTGGTCAGCACTCAGTTTTTGTGGTGTGTGCATAATTTTGAGCCCCATTAAGTGTCTTTCAACAGTCACAGATCAGAAACCAGTCAGATAAGAATTAATATCAGGAAAATCTAATAGTCATACCCTGTATTTTTGCTACGAAGAAACTCCAAATGCACCATCTCCTCTTGTTTTTGATGGACTTGCCACATTAGCAGAGTGCATGCCAAGCTCATTTAGCTACTTCCTAGTTTTGAAAATGCTTAGACAGTAACTGGGAGAGTTGCTTTTCTGTACCTTTCTTTTGCAGGTCAGTGTTCTGTAATGTATGGCTTTTCAAGATAAAACCAAATCCTTGAGGTCTAGGCTGTGCTGCACAGATGAAGGATTTTTACGTGGATGCTAAGTTTCTTACAGAACTAGTCTGTAACAGTAAGGCAGCTATTAGCTTTTTCACCAATAGCTACTTTTGGAATGTAGCTAAGTGACTTTAGTTTTTTTATGATACTTTTTACTGTTGGATTCTACCCGTCTCTGCAGCCTCAAGTTTTTTCTAAATGTCAGAGAGCTGCAGAAAACCTCCAGAGTCCGCTAGGACGTTTGGTGAGGAGGAGGGGATTATGGAAGAGAAGTTGCAAAACAATTGTTTTCTGGATGTAATAAACTTTCTCTCGCACTCATTTTGAATTTGATATGGATGCAAATGATTTCTGTTGGAGCTTCTTAATTGGGGGTCAGAGATTTTCATGATGTGCAGAGATGGAAACAACCCTGCAGGAGAAGATCTTAGGACATATTAAAGATCAGATTTGCTAACGAGACACGTTTTATAACAAATACTTGTATATAAGTATATCTAGATACATTTACATATGTGCAATCTCTTCAAATATTGAAGATAATTCTAATTGTATACTAGTGTTAAGTTAACATTGTGTGCTAGTTCTGCTGGATGCGAAAGTGATGGTAATCTTTACTTAGTCTGCAGGGTTTGGCTCTGTGTTTGCAATATCCCTGATCTCTGAGTGTGACCTCTAGCTTTGCTTTGTGTTTGAGTAGAATCCTTGGAGAACAATAAGGTCCTTGCAATAAGAAGAAAAATACTGCAATGTGGGACAGAAAATTAAATACAGCAATTGAACTGCAAATAAAATGTGATTAGAGAATTAAGTGGAGTACTTAAGTACTAAAGGCAAAGCATTTACTGGAAACTTGTTCATTCTATAGTCAGTATATTGATTGCAATTATAACAAACATACAGGCTTTTTGTGTTATTTGACCTTAAATAAATAGTGGACACGGTGATTTCTTAAATTATGTCAGACCTTTATATATCTCTGATTATATACTGGTTTAAAAGTTCCTGTCATGTTTCACATCTTTATACTCTTTAGATCCTCTGTGTACGCTGTTTTGTGAAAGCTGGTAGGGTTAGCAAACACAGATTCTGACCTTTGTGTCAGCCTGTGTTCTGCACCTGGGCGGGAAGTGTGGTGCAGGGCTCTTTCCAGATCTCAGTAAGAAAGGACCAGCAACAAATGTGTAACAAAATAGCTATTTTAATAAGAGGGTAAAAAGAGGAATATAGGTAGTGAGTGTCTTCAGGTGCTGGGATGCTGGGAACTCTGCTTTCGTGCAGTATCAGACAAACCCCAGAAGAATCTTCCCATGGCATGTCCCAGTTGTGGAGACGTTCTACCTCCATCCCATACTGAGGTTCCTTTTATTTTGTGTTTAAAAACAAAACAAACCAAAACACAAACAAAACAACAACAGAAAACAAAACCAAACCAAAACCCAAATAAACCCATGTGCGTACTCCTGCCAGGTCAGAATGTTATCTCTGTCATAACGCCCACCAGCGCACAACACAGGCCAGCACAGGGGTTCCGGCTTGATCCTTTGCAGCAGCTACTCCTGCTAACATGTGGACTTCTCAAGCCTAATGTACAAGGCCTAACAGAGCAGACATTGTTTACCCAAGATCACTAACTCCTCAAACACATTATCTTCTGCAAGGCTCCCAATACAGCATGTCAAAAAAGATCGTAGATGCTTGTTAGTAGATTTCAGATGTTAGCTGATGTGTTGACATAGTGACCCTAGCTCATCTTTATTAGATGGCTGATGTGTTAAATGGTAAACACCTGTGTAGAATGCCACCAGGAACAAAACCAGGACTTTCTTTTAAATGTGTCTAGAGGTATCTTTAGTGTATTCATGATGGAATAGCTCGAGATCCAGGTGCAAGGTAGAGGTAGTTTTGTGTAATGTGAGAAAAAGCTGTAGGCAGCCACTGCATTTTCATGCATAATGCTTTCTTCTGTAAGACAGAGAATCTTTGCTCTGAAATGCCCTGTCTCTGTACCCGTTACTGAAGATAAGTGTTTTCTCTGAATGTGACAACTGCTGGAATGTGGATGAGGGAGAAAAGGCAGTTGAAGTGTGTCCCATCTTCTATGGTTTACACTGAGATAATCTTTAAATTAAAAGATGCAAGGAAGTAATTTGACCTTCCATTTTCCTCAGAGTTTGTTTTAAAAATGATTGTGCAATGAAAAAGACAAGTATATACCATGCTGACATAAACAAAATAATAGTAGTGCATTTGCTGAGAAATTGTTTTTTTTGGTTAGTTTGAATTTCCATCAGCTGGTTAATTTCAGTTTTCACTTAACTCATTCAATAGTAACAAATACCCAAAGCTATTTCCTGAAGTTTTACTTCTAAGTCACATGAGTATGTTTGAATATTTTATGGTAATTACATCAGAATTACCAGAGATACTGAAAAAGGGCACTGAATTTCTGCATTAGCCAGAAATACAGGAACTATCTCAACGTTACTGTTCTTTTTTATCCCCCCCCCAAAGGAAAAAGCCAATGGGCCTTACAGGGGTTTTACAAAGGCTTGCTATTTAAGGGAATAAAATAGTAAAGCCCCTTTGCGTAGACCATTAGGTATGAGTTTGAACCTTTGAAAGCTAAACCACACAGCAGAGTACTGTATTCAGGTTTAGGAAGGCCACATCACTATCTTGTGTTGGTTTTGCCTTTTTTCTTCATTCTATGGGTACAAAAAGAAAACTGAAGGTGTAAATACTCATGCTTACAATTTCTCCTCTTGCTTTGTGGATCTCATTCCTGTGTGTGGAAAAGAAAGATTGAATTCAAGTTGATTTGTTAGTAATTGTTTGAGAAGAAAGGTGACCTTCCAAAGTCTGAAAAAAATAGTCACAGTTAAAAGGAGAAATTTATTTTTAGAAATTTTCACTAGTGATGTTTTCTGTGGTCAGTTAGTTATACTGGTTACACCAAGTGTAACTATGCTTTAACTATTTTTAGTGTCACGGTCTAATCCTTCGTATATTATTAAGTCCAGATGACTCAAGAATCCTCACTTTCGAGTGAATGATATTAACTTTGTAGTTGTAGGAGACCATGTTCATTCACCACTCATGTATAAAGTAACTGGTAGTCCCTAAGGATAGTGTATGTTAAATTATGGATAAAGCGTGTAGGTAATGTGTATTTTTATCTTTTGCAAGATAAAAAAATAGATTTATAACCACAATTTTTTAAATACACTTATTTGGTGAGCTCATTGGATTATTATAGTTTAGCTCACACTAATGATTTGTGGTGTTTTTTGCCCAGTAAACATAAGATTATCAGTGCATTCTGATGGATATCTGCTTTCATTTTCTTTGTTCCTTGGGCCTTGCACTTCTAGAATAGCAGGTCACAGTTTTTAAGGTTACTGGTCATTGTCCTTGTAAGCTTTTTGGATGAGATACTGTGTTTTTTTCAGAAGCTGACTTCCACTGGAAGTGAAACGGCCAATGAAATTATAGGTGCAATGAACACAGCAGTAGATGCTAATTACACTTACTACTTTAATGTAATGGGATTGCTTAGAGATTTGAAAAATGTGTACAGTTACAAGGAAAAATGTGCTAGTATAAACCAGCATACCTGTATATCTGTGCAGCTGTGTAAGGTGAGAAAATGTCTGAAGTATGCAGAAGTTCCAGACTGAAATAAGGATCTTCAAATACTACCACTGTCCTCTTGGTTCGCTAAAATAAAACTGTTTGTGTGAATAAGTTGTGAACAATCACTGAACAGCTTAAAGGGAATAGTCATTTTTAAGTCAATTCCTGAGATAAAGTTTCCATATCACTCTAAGGAGTATTTTGGGGGAAATTGATTATGCTATACAAATAGCATATTTATATGAATATATTTATGGATCTAGACCTTGAATAGTAATAACATAAATTTATTTTAGTTATGATAATTGACATATAATTTTATTTTTATATTTTAGGTTAGTTTAGTATTTAGCACAAGCTGTTTTATTTGCTAAAGTTGATTTGGAGGTGTTGTAATTTAAGTATGAAACATTTTTAGAGTTTTCGTGTTTAAAAAAGCTCTGTCATGAAATTGGCCAGTACTAGCCTTAGAATTTAACCTGTTTGGCAGAACTGCAGTGGTCTTGCACCTCTCTTGAGAGATTTTTGACCTGTGAAATAGATATTACTAAGTAGCTTATCTTTCTATTTATTTATTAATTATTATCTTTTTTTTTTCCTCTTTAGGGGGATTACTGAAGCTCGTTTTGTTTATGTCTTTGTCCTTGGCATAGTCTTTACTGGCACTAAAGATTTACTGAAGTCACAGGTTATTTCTTCAGTTTCCAGTGTGAAGAGTACAGGATTATGGGAAGTGTATAGTGGATTGGTTCTACTAGCAGCCCTTCTATTTAGACCTCACAATTTACCAGTCTTGGTGTTTTGTCTGCTGATTCAGACAATGATAACAAAATATATCTGGAGACCTTTGAAATTTGATGCAGCACAGATTACTATCATGCACTACTGGTTTGGCCAAGCTTTCTTCTATTTTCAGGTAAGCTGAATATTCTCCCTGCTACAGGGGTGGGAGGGGGAATAGTTTTTGAAAGAAATATTGTCCATTGTGAGTAAAATGCCAATTAAATCTCAGCGTGAAAGAGTTTACTGAGTTCTCAGAAGGGTTTAGTTTCTAACTGTATTATTAATGTTTGTTTTCAGAATCAGGGAAAGATGCATACCTTGATAACTTATCCTCAATATAGATTTCTCAAAGTGTTAAAAATACTGGATACCTATACCAGGGGCGATTTTGATCTGTTAGTGGGCCTCCTAAGTAGTGTTCTGGTGATAATAAATTTAAGAATTTCAACGGAGTTGATTATTACCAATAAAAGGCAGGTGGCTTTTTGTCCCTGTTTCTTGTGGCTTACAAAACTTTGGGTAGCAGTAGGTCTACATACAGTTTAAGACTGAAGGGAAGTTCTGTGACAAGGTAATGTCTCATTAAAAATTAGCATTCTTATATCAAACAGTATCTTCTTTCCTGACGGGCCTTACTAATTTCAGTAACACAGTTCTCCGCATTGCAAATAAGGTTGCAAGTCCACAAAAGCTTTCCTTAGCATTGAAGCTGGAGGGGTTCTTTCCACTTCTAATAATGTTGGAAACTTAGTGTAGCAGACTGTCTTAAGAGGGCATTTGCTAAGTTGGGAATCAGGTTGTTTTTCGTTTAGGAGGAGAGGCTTTCCAATTTGGTGCAAAATTTCAAGGTTGAGACCTGCATTGACTTTACTTTTGAGGTATGGCTGAGGATGTTAAAACTGTTGTCAAGCTTAGGGTACTTCCTACAGTGTTTCTGATCCTGTTAGTACTCATTGAGGATTGGCTTGGCTTTAGTCAGAGAGTACATGCCAGGATAGGGAACTGCTGATGGGGATAAGATCATGATGATTCATCCCTTCCTACCCAGTTTTCTTGCTCAGAGGATGTAACATTTCTTGGTTGAATGGATTTTGCATGTCTTGAATATTACTGTTCAGGCAGTCAGCTCTGATAATGGCCTTTTGAGAGCAGCCCTTAGTGGGGCTGGCAAGAGGCTAAGGCGGGGCCCTCTCAGTACTGGGGTACCAAGCCAAAAGCAGCTGCCAGAAATTTAATAGTGGGTAGACTAGCAAGAAAATCCTAGTTATGGAAAAGGGACTAATAAAGAATGGTTTGGATGTTTTCATAAAGCTCCCATTTTCAGTGATGATGAATTCTTGGTACAGTTGGCCAAGAATTTCACAGAACCATGAAATCAAAGAAGAGTTGAGGCTGGAAGATCATTCAGTCCAACCTCCCTCCGTCCAACGGCAGGTCAACCAGATCAGGGTGGTCTGGACTGTGTCCAGTCTGATTTTGAATACCTGCAAGGATGAAGACTCTGCAGCCTCTCTGGGCAATCAGTCCCAGTGCTTGACCGCCCTAGACAGTAAAAATGCTTTTTCTGCTGTTTAAACAGAACTTCTTGTATTTCAGTTTGTGTGCATTGCTTTTCATCCTTTTGCTAGTCACTACTGAGTGACTGACTGAGAAGGTCAGAGTCTTCTTTACTCCCCCTCTTCAGGGGTTACACATTTTTATGATCTCTGCTGAGCCTTCTCCCTTTGAGGGTAAACAGACCCAGCTCTTTCAGATTGATGTTTGTATGACAGATGCTTTGTTCCCATGATCATCTTTTTGGCACTTCAGTGGACTTTATCGAGTACATCCATGTCTGTCTTGTGCTTGGGACCCCAGAACTGGACCCAGGAGCCCAGATGTGATCTCACCACAGCTTAGTAGAGGGAATGGAGCATCTACCTTAACTGGCTAGTGATGCTCTCCCTAAGGCAGTTCCAGGTCCTGTTGGTCTTTGCACAAAGGGCAAATAGGCTGGCTGATAGACAACATAGTGTCCACCAAGATCCCTGTGTCCATCTCTGCCAAGCTGCTTTCAATATGGTTAGCCCCCAGCCTGACCCAGGACATGGTTTTATACCTCCCCAAGTGCTGGATTTGAAATTTCCCATTGCTGAACTTCATGAGTTTCTTGTCAGCCCATTTCTGAAGCCTGTTGAAGTGCCTCTGAGTGGCAGCAGATCCAGTAGAGTCCTGGCAACTCCTCTGATGTATTTGGACTGTCAGCCTTGTTGTCCTTTGGCTGGTCTACCATGCCCAGGGCCTCATACCTGTTGTACAGAGGTACCTGGGGAGGGGAGGCAGGCAAGGAGGGGGTTCGCTTGCTGCCCCTAGCACAGACTTTCCTCCATTCACCGTTTTCTGATAGGCCATTGCCTTCTGTGCCTTCAGCCCTGCACGGCAGGGAGATGAGATCCCTGTGATCTTGTTTTATTTCTGGTGACTGGCCTGGTCTCTCTTTCAGGGAGCTCAAGGCATGGGTCCACCAGTCGATTTCTTTCTCACACAATGTAAAGGGAACAGTTAGATCTGATAGTGTGTGTTGGGTGGTTTTGTACTGGTGTTAGTGGGAAGATAGACATACGTTTTTAAGGTTTTTCTTTTTAATGACTAATTTTTTGCACTTTCAACTACCCTTGAAATTGAGGAGTTTTTTGGGTTTTAGAAGACTGGACGAAGTGATTTCCATTTTAATTGGCTTCACATTGTGCTGTTGGATATCCTGTTACATTTTCAGGACATCCAGCCAGGCTTCATCACCCTGCTGGCAATTTTGACATTTCTTCTAGATGTGTTTTCTTTGGAAGTGATAACTTCCAGTATGGTACAGATTTCAGCAAACTTGAGGATATTTCAAAAATTAGCTGTGACAAGCTCTTGTGCATAGACATGCTGCTAAACACAGCATTCAAAACTCAGGAAGGAGAAATTCTCCATTGCTTTTTTTGTGAGCCATGAGCTTTTTTGTTTGCATGATTGATCTTTATGGATCTCCTGTTACTCTAAGATCTGTAGAATGAAGAGTGATAGTTACTTATCAAAACTTCTGGTAAAAGCCAAACAAAGGTGTTGTTTCCCATGCAGGTTTATTATTAAGTCCAAGATATGAAATAGAGCAGATCCACATAAAGAGCTGCCTTTTTGTGTCCCATCACATGTCTGAAAACTCCACTTTTGAAGAGACTCTTCTGATTTTAGCAGCAGCTTAGCAAAAATTTTGACAAATTCTTACTCTCTTTAGCACTGGACCCTTTAAAGAATGTATCTGTTTCAGAAGTTGCCAACAGTCTTTTGCAAATATTTTTTAGTTGTCTATTTGGAAAACCAAGGTGTGTGCCTATTCAGCATGCCTAAGGGAGAATAAAATGACAAGGGAATTGTAATAGAACAGGAGGGATTTTAGGAAGAACAGTTTTGATTGTGGGCTATTTCTCTATTTTCCCTATTTTACTCTGTTTATTTCTCTATTTCTATTTCTTTTATTGGAAATAAGATTGGATATTGCCCCATCCCTGGAAGCGTTCAAGGCCAGACTGAATGGGACTTTGAGCAACCTGGTCTAGCAGAAGGTGTCCCTGCCCATGGCAGAGCGGTTGGAACTGGATGATCTTGAAGGTCCCTTCCAACTCTAATCCTTCTATGATTCTCTATTTTTACTCTTTTCACAACATCCTAGAGATGTTTCAAAAGTAGATAAATCGGTTCTGCTGGGGGAAAAAGTGGTTTTAAGAGTCTAGACAGGTGGAATTTTTTTCCACCCCCCACTCCTTAGAGAACAAGTTTTCGGTTCTCTTTCAAAAATGCTGTAAGTACATCTACATTAGATGCCCTTTCTAGGATGGAGATTAAGAATTTGACCAAAATAGTCTTCAGATGTTAGCTTTGTTCTTTTATTCTCTGACGAACAAATGGTTCTGCAGATATGGAAAGGAACAAATCGAATCATACAGGGCTAAGAGTTTGGGCTTTTTCGTTCGTTTTTTTTTTTTTCCCCCATCACAATTAAAAACAGTTCTCCTGATGTGCAAAATATTAGTGTAGAAAAGTAGAATAGTCGAGTTGATAGCTCATAAAATTACAGAGGCTACAAAAGTCCCTCAAAATCTAATTAATGCTCTATTCAATAGGTAAATTTCTCTCAATTTGTTCTGAGAATAGGTTTACCATCTGTGACTGTAGATCCAAGGATGGAAGAAACTTCTTCCATAAATTATGTTTAATTTCATGCTCTTGGTATCGTGGTTTGCTCAGTATGTAGCATTCTGGTCTGCATTACCAGGGAAAATCAAAAACCTGACAACCCACAAAAGCCACTTCTTCATTAATTATTTTTCTTGGTCCAGAGGGACCTGGACAGGCTGGAGAGGTGGGCCCAAGCCAACTTCATGCTGTTCAACAAGGCCAAGTGCAAGGTCTTACATCTGCATCAGGGAAATCCCAAGCACAATTACAGGTTGGGCGGGGAATGGCTGGAGAGCAGCACTGAGGAGAAGGACCTGGGTGTGCTGATCGACGAGAAGCTCAACATGAGCCAGCAATGTGCGATCGCAGCCCAGAAGGCCAACCGCATCCTGGGCTGCATCAAAAGAAGTGTGGCCAGCAGGGCGAGGGAGATGATTCTGCCCCTCTACTCCACTCTTGTGAGACCCCACCTGGAGTACTGCGTCCAGCTCTGGAGTCCCCAACTTAAGAAGAACATGGACCTGCTGGAGTGTGTCCAGAGGAGGGCCACGAGGATGATCCGAGGGCTGGAGCACCTCTCCTATGAGGAGAGGCTGAAAGAGTTGGGGCTGTTCAGCCTGGAGAAGAGAAGGCTCCGGGGAGATCTTATTGCAGCCTTCCAGTACCTAAAGGGGGCCTACAGGAGAGCTGGGGAAGGACTTTTTACTAGGGCAAGTAGTGATAGGACGAGGGGGAATGGCTTCAAACTGGAAGAGGGCAAGTTTAGATTAAACATTAGGAAGAAACTTTTCAGTTTGAGGGTGGTAAGGCACTGGAACAGGCTGCCCAGAGAAGTTGTTGAGGCCCCATCCTTGGAGGTATTTAAGGCCAGGCTGGATGTGGCCTTGGGCAGCCTGGTCTAGTGGGAGATGTCTCTGCCTATGGCATGGGGGTTGGAACTCGATGATCTTCAAGGTCCTTTCCAACCTAAACCATTCTATGATTCTATGATATATTTAAGTTTCTCCTTCCTTTTTATTTGAGTTCAGAGTCTAGAGCACAAATTATTTGTTGCAGGGGAAAACCTGCTCAGTTTGTGTGGCTTAAAATCAGGATTGAAGTGTGTTACTGATTTCTTAGTGATACCTAATTAACTGGCATTCATATATTAATGGCACTTAATTAACTGGCAGTCACTGAACTGTAGATGCAGGATCCATACCAGATATACAACAGATGAACACTCACCAATTGCTATGTCATTCTGTATACCTGATTTGAAGAAGATCTAGCCACCACCCTTGCACTGGGCCACCCACCTCCCAAACACATAGAGGTAACCTCCCTTTCAGGTTTGTTACAAACATTCTCTTCTCATGGCAATGCAGGTTCCCCTGTTTACTCACAGCTCTTGTGACAGATGCAGTCGCTCAAGGTTTAAGTGTTTATGTGTATCTCAAGAGTACCATAGATGAGTGACCTCAGGAGAAGCTAGAGGTGATTTTGCGTGGTTATGTGCATTTTCCAGTGCTTCCTTACCTGATTGAAGGAACGTGAAACTCTGAAAGTACCTGTACTTTGCATGATGTAGCTTTCTGGTTTAGTGACAGATTTCCATTGTTTGAATAAACCATTTAATCTTTTTTCTTTACCTTGTGGGAAAAACAGGAAGGTTTTTGCTTGTTGACAGCCTTGAGGTCCCCTCCTTACTTCTATGTCTCCCAGTGAAGATACACCATTCATACGGAGTAAACTGCGGGGGTCCCAGATTTAGCAACTACCTGTCTTGGCCATGACCATCAACACTGAGGTCTTACATTTTGACTGACTTAGGAAAGGGTTGTATTTCAGACAGAGTATGCATCATTTGTTGTCAAATATTCAATAAATATTAAGGAAGTACAACTGGGCTGTTTCTGCCGGAGAAGTCCATCAAGTTCTCAACTGCAGTATTGACCTCTTTTAAGCCTGTCTTAGTAGCAGCTAGTCATTTGTTTGTTACCTCTGGAGTGAGCAACATCTATGCTTGAATGCTAGGGGAGAGATGTGAAGGAAGCACAACTGTGTTATTAGGCATGATGTGCACTGCTGGCATAGATTTAAATGTCTTCACTGGCTTTCTTTCCTCAAGTTTTTTGGTTACTAGAGCTACCGCTATTAAACTGGCTGGGTTCACAATGGTGCTATTTTTTTAATTTCCAGACAGGCATAAAGATTTAATGTAGCATACAAAAATGATAGCAGGTTTATGGTTGAAATACAGAAATTGAAAAACATTGATATTTGTTGTTGATGTGAATCAGATGAATACTAAATTTAAACTGTGCTAGCTAAATGAGGCAGGAGAAGAGAAATATAACCTAAATATAAAACCCTTCCATCTGGAAATAGGAGAGAGATTTAGAGGACTACTTTTTGCACATGTCCTGGAGTGGTTATGAGGAGAATGAGACTTGCCCGTGTTGCTGACCCTTTATTAAATCTTGGTTGGCAAGAGGGTACGTAATGACAAAAAGCAGTAACTCTGTCTCGCTAAGTGTAGAATATAAGTGATGGCCTTTTGAATGCGATAGTGAGTTGTCGTGGTTTGACCCCAGCCGGCAACAAACAACCATGTGGCTGCTCGCTCAACCCCCACAGCCGTGGGGAAAATCAGAAGAAAAAGGCAAAACTCATGGGTTGAGATAAAGGCAGTTTAACAGAACAGCAAAAGAAAGAGAAAAACAATAACACCAATAAAGGAATATACAAATGCAAGCCAGCTCCACCGTATAGCCCGGACTTGGCTCACATGGCATGGAATACCCTGCTACATCCTTGGGGAAATTAACCCCATCCCTGCCAGAATCAGGACATGAGTAAAAATAGCCTTGTTCAGGATACCATATTTAGTGCATGAGGCAGTGTCTGTTCAAAAAAATATTGTAGGGTCCTTAAAGACTTTATGGAAGTATAGCTGTGAAAATCCTCAGCGTACAGAATAAACAAGGTTCATAGGGAGAGATACTACTTTTCATTAATCAGTTTGTATAGTTGATGTAAGTAGGAAAAAAAAAAAAAATGAAGTGTCTGGGTGTGGAAGCTCATATTTTGATCTTAAGTAGAAAAAACCCAAACTAATTATGGGTTGAAAACAAATTCCTTGAGCTTACACATGGTTTTGCATTCTACACTTCATCTATGCCAGGGCCTTGAGTGCATCTCCTGTCTAGGAGTTTAGTATAGTGGAGTTCAAGGTCATCTCCTTCACTGAGAGGAGCTGTTGGGAGAAAAGCTAGAAGGAAGAGCCTGGCCCTCCTTTCCTTTGGGAGCTGCTTTTAATCTGATGCTTCACTGCCTGTGCTGTGTCACTGCTGTGTAAGCGTGTATATCTATGCCTGTCTCGTACCTTCTTCATCCTGATCTGGACCTGGTGGCTGGGCTTCCTGGCCTAATCTTGGACCTGCCTTGTCACTTCAGAATGTTACTGAAATCAGCAGAAACAAACTTTCTAAGACTTAATTTAAGTTTAGAAAGCAGGCACTTCTTTATTACGGTGCCGGACGCACAGGGGATCACTCCACCTAGTGTGTGTACTGAGTTGCTCCACTACAGAAATTATATACAATCAAAGCATACATATTCATCACATCACCGAGAAATAATTAACATATTCATACAATTTCCAAGAGCTCATTAATATATGTAAGTGTCCATGATGCATGTGCCTTCAGGTACAGGTGGTCGTCCAGGGTCTGCTGGTGGTTGTCCATAGTCTTCCTCACTGTGTCCACTGGTTGAACCCGATCCTTGCGCATGCTGAGCTTTGTCACAGAGTCTTACCCCCCACTTTAATCTTGGAACCTCCAGAAGATTTTCTCGGTTTACTAACTAGGCCTACAATGTATCATTTTCTTGACAGGTACTTCAAAGCTACATTGTTCTACAGTTAATTCAGACCATACTTAGTTACGAAATGCATATTATGTGTTGATTTTCATTGATTGGTCCCTTGATTATATATATATTATTATATTATAGATATTATATATATTATTATCAATACCCATATCCAAATAATCAATGGTTATTTCAATTAATATCTATTAATTTGGTTCTTGATATTTAAATCAAGATGGGAAGGGTAAGGGGGGGTTTCTAAGCCGCATCATTGGTGCATAACAGGTTTCTATAATTACTAAACTCAAACAAAACTTATCTATTCTATTCTTCATTGTTTCATCTGGGATCTACTTGTTCCTCGATACAGAACAATAATTACCTAGTGATGGCTCTATGGTTACAATCTTCAGAACACAGTGCTTTAACATTCTACTTCTACTATAACCAAAATCTGGTGATTTTACAACAAGAATTGCTGTGTGATCCCTGGACTGTGTCTGGCCCTGATCACTGCCTCTGGATCCAGTCCTGAGCTGGATATGCCACTGAGCACTCCCAGTCCTCCTGACTTACTGCTCTCTCACCTGCCTTGTTTTCACACTCATTTCCCAGCTTACCTTCCCTTGCAGAACCAGCTGGCCCTTGCTGCTCTCTCACAATGTGAACCTAAAAGGCAAATTCATTCAACAGTTGTAACTTACATGGGAAGACTACACATTAACTTGTTTTTTCCAGACCTTTAGCAAGATTGTTGTGAATACTAAGCAGTGGAAAAGATTGCTCACACAGGTTGTGCAGTCGTCTTCATGCTTGGAGGTTTTCAGGCTGGACAAAGCCCTGTGTTATTTATGTAGAGCTAGGTAAAACTACTCTGTTTTCAGTCTTGTTTTAGTAGTTAGGGTCTTTGCTTTATTTATTGCTTTGTGTAAATCGATGAAGAGAAGCTAGGTTAAGAATACTCCAGTATTGTCAAACAGATGCAAAATTAATACATCTAGTTAGAATGCTACTTATTTGGATATTATTGCAAGCTTGCAAAATTATGATTGATTGTTTTTTCCTAAGCTGTGAGTTGTCCAGGTCTCATAACTCATCGGTCACTTCCCAGAAGTATACTATATTTTTATCATTGTTACATGCCCTTCAAATGCATTGATAATAGAAATAAATGTCTTGGTTGTTTCTCTTAACTATAGCAGCTCCTAAAAATTTTTTGTTAGTTGCTGTAAATATTTCTTAAAATATTTTAGTTACCCTGGATGAAAGCGCATAAATGAACAAAAATTCCATGTATTTATTTATTAGTCTTGTGGGTTTTTTGTTCCCACCATTAGAGCAGTATATCTGCAGAGGAGGAGAAAGAAAATACAGTCTCAAAACCTTTAAGACTTTTTTATACTTTCTGGTATTTTTTATCACTAGAGGAGAACAGGATAGGTTTGTACATTTTCAGAATCATTTATATCTAATTCTTATTGCCTTTGGGTAGAGAGATTGACTGAATCATATTTTAAAGTGGCTTACAGCTTTTTCTTGTTATGATTTCAAAATATTATAGGATACTTTATGTTTGTGAGGACCTCAGAAGGCCCACAGTTCAACCCAGAGCAGCATCAGCTGTGAGGTCAGACTAGGTTGCTCAGGGTCTTGAAACCTCCAAGGACAGAGGCAGTGGAACCTTTTTGGCCAACCTTTTCCAATGACTTAATTTTTTTGCCTTAAGTTATTTGCTTCAAATAATTAAAATAAATTCTGCATTCTATGCTTGTTTATAGATTTCCAGTTACTAGAAAGGTGTACAATTATGTAACAGGCTCAGCTGAACTGTGGTAACAGTCTGCTGTGTCAACTCAGTCATTAAACAAGCCAGAAGTATGTCAGGTTTGTCTTGCACCTCTTTACTTCTCAGTGAGAGTCACTGAGCTACTGCAGGTTATAGCTCATATTCAGTGAGTGATGTGGTATCTGAAAAGTTTTCAGAAAAATTGTTGCAACTTTGAAGATGGTTTTATATTGTTTTCATTACTGTCTATGGAAGTATTCTCCTCTGTTAGTGTAGCAAGCATGCTGGGTAGTTTCTCTAGCCAGTGTTCTTATACTTGTGCATTGTTGATCTAGATCATGACAGGTTATCATGGAATGCTTTTGTGCAATAGTGCATTGTCTCCTGTCACTTTCTGCCCTTACCACAATAAGCTATTGCACTGTTTGAAATACTTAAGTGATACTTTAAAATAAAAGCAGATGCTCTGAATTGTCAGTTATTTATGTATCGTGTGGAGTATTAGAAGTTATAAGCTACAAAAATTCAGTTCAAATATATGAATTAGTCTTGGAGAAAGATATCTAATGTGGAAAAAAAAAAAAGCTTACTGCTCAGCAGGACTCTTCCAATAGTAACTGTGGAGCCATCCATGAGGCTCAGCAGATTCCTGGTGAGAGTGGGGTGTTTGGACACTTAACATTCAATGTGATCAGAGTTATGTGTGGATCCAAGTGTGTGTATCCTTGCTCTCCTTGTTCTACAGCTACGTCACTTTAAACAAAGTCAAAGATAGGTGGAGTCAGCTCTGTGTGAAAGGAACCACAGGGAGCTGCGGAGAAGGTTGAAAGCACTGTTCCTTCCTCCTAGTTCCTTCTTCTGCCCTCACTACCTTCCAGAGGAGAGTACATCTTTTTTCCCTGTGTGCAGGACCAGTGATATGCGTTCCCAGGTGCTGCATTTATCCTTGCTTCTTCTCAAATGCAGTGGGTTGGGGAGTTGGCCCAAGGTGCCAAGGATCAACCATGTGTATGTGCAGGTGGAGCAATAAGTGTGAAGAGACCTTTCAGCTCTTCAGGAGCATGATGTCTCAGCTTTTCTACTCTGCACGCATCATACAGAGGAGAAGGAGGGGAGAGAAAATAATCAGATGTGGCAGGGAAAACACCTGTTGCTGTGGACAGGGATTGGGGAAAAAGAAAGCAGATTCTCTGTACCTGCAGGTTTGACCTGTCCCTGTCAAACTTCTGCTTGCTGAGGAGCAGCATCCTGCCCTGCTCTCAAAGTGCTGCACCTGACCTTTCTGCTCTTTCCATGTCCGAAGTCTATACCCCTTAAACCTCAGGAGGAGTCTTGTTTTACAGCTTTCTTTTTCAGTCTCATATTACAGGTTCTAGGGCACAGATATCCTTTTTCCTTAGCTGCTCATCATTAGTTATGCTTTGCTCTGCCCCTGTCATTCCTGAAGATTATGCTAAATGCATAACAATAACTTATTACACTGGTGCAGCATAACAATAATTTACTACCGTGGTGCATGGTTAAGGTCAAAATGAGAAAGACTGACAGTTATAAGTCAAGATTTTTTCTGCTGTATGACGTCTTGGTAAAATCCATACCTTATTGTCCTCTTCACAGCTTCAGGCTCCCCTTACGTTCTGGGGATCTCTTCATGGTAGGATTCATGGGAACAGTGACTACTAGTAACGAGGTCTGAGTGGTTCTGTCAACACAGATGACTTTTCTGCCCTTGGATTTTAGAGCTGGTTCAGGAACAGGGTTTTTGCTGTCCCTGGTGCCTACTTACTTATGTGCCTGAAAAAGCCACTTATTTTTTGTGCTTCCCTATGTGCTCTGGATTTCATGGGCAACCCAGACGTGTATTTGATGATAGCACTTCCTCACTGGGGTAACTTGCAGTTCAAGAAGACTGCGGTCACTAAGGTGAGAGGAGGGGGGTTTGGTTAGAGGGAAAGGGGAGCTGCCACACCTCATAGGGGCTGCTGCGGCTGGGTCTGAGGTTATCAGTGGTGACAGCCCTTACATTTGGGTTGTTCTGGGATTCTGTAGGGGGGAAAGGAGAGTTTGATGGCTGTTAGAATACCAGTGCTGTAGAAACCAATCGGCTTCTCCAGGTATGGTAAGAATGTCTGAGAGCTTTCACACTAGTCTGAGGAAACCTGTCTGTGACCTGCCTAGGTAAGAAATATTCTGCCTTAATCACAGGGTGTGTTTGCTACTTTAGGTATTTGAGTAAACTTAAATACTCGGGCATTTTCAGTGGAAAATGCTTCCTTCAATTTTATATTATCTCTTGTTATTTAGCAGTCTTAGTCACTGAAAAAGAAAACTAGGTAAAACATACAAGTCTTGGACAGCTCTTGATATTTTCATTGCTGTATGTTCCTTGTGTTTTTTCTCTTTCTAGGTTTTAAATGCCTGTCTTAATCTAGTTACATGCAGCAACTTGTGTTGTGGGGCAGGCAAGTGGGTGGTGTAGTGTTCCACTACAGCTCTAAATTAGAGCCCTGTTGTCTCTAAGGGCAGGAAATATTTATTTGCTGGTGTCATTTTAGGCAACAGGCCTAACATCTTAGGTTTGAACCATGTGTGATGAAAAACGCATTTTTTTTCATTACTGTGACTGAAAGCAGCAAGTGTAGCTGCTTACTTTAAAATCTTTTTTTTGATGTAATTTGTTAAACAACAGGCATGTTAATTTGCAGTCAAAATAAAACAAGCAAAAGATCATGCTGTGTATGCCTTCATTACTCTGTAAATCTGAAATAGAAGCTCTTCTTTGGTAAGCTGCTTTACTGAAATTCACATGTAAAGAATATGGCTGTACTGTAAAGTGGCTTAAAGAGTAAGTCTTTAAATGGTGCAATAATTAGTATTATTCTAATGTATTCTAAATGTTTCTTTAAAGATATTTAAATCTTTACTTTTTTATTCCTATTTTAAGGGAAATTCAAATGGCATTGCTACTGTGGATGTTTCAGCAGGTTTTGTGGGATTAGAAAGCTATGTGGAGATACCAGTTATCTTCCTTACAGCATTTGCAACATATGCAGGACCTTTGCTTTGGGCCATTCATCTGCTGTGCTACTTGAGTTCTGAAGTTAGCAGGTAATCATGTTTTGAACTAAAGTAATGCTTTTTTATGTACTGCAGATATAAATACCATCCATATAGTATATAACTTTTCAAACAGATAGTTCTGTTCCCATCACTTTTTTTCCTTGGAAGTTAGTTTTCTATTAAGAAAATGCATGTTCTTTTTTTGGTATGAGTTTGTATCACCTCACTCTTCCAGTTTCATTTTCTCTACAGAAGTTTTGCACTGGGAATATACGTATATGTTTTACTAATTTTGTTTCTTAATGAGTACTCAGTTTGCTGTGCTAAATTACTTAAATTTTTATTACATTTTGTTGTAATAGCATGTGCTGCCTAAAAACATTCTTCTTGGAACCTATTAAGTAGGAGACCTGAGAAGGACTTTTTAAAGTAATAGAACAGAATTCAAACTTAACTAAAGTGCTGTTCTTTGAATGTCTGTCCTTGTTTGGCATAGTGACATACAACATTTTATAAATAAAACATTTATTTTATTGTATGTTACTGGTTATTGCAGTCATTTGTAGCTAAAATATTTGTATTTTTGGGTATCTTCTGTAGTGGAAGGGTTATTGTAAAATTAATTAGTGCTTTTGGAATTTTAAGAAGACATAGTTGGAAAATACTTATGTAACTTATAGTGTGCTTGTAGAATCCAGCTGAACTCTCTAATATTGCATTTCACTCATCATCCGAGGTATTCAAACTGAGAGATGCAGTATATTAAAATACAGAGGAAAGTTGTAAATTCCGCGTTGTATAATGTCAATGCACAAATCCAAAAACTTTTCACAGAAATAACATTTGACAGTGACTAAATTCTTACCATCCCAGACTCTTTTCTCTGTTATCTGTGGAATTTAAATGTACATTTTGTTTTTTTTTAAATGGGGAACAAAATGTTGCAGCAGGCTTGGTAAGTGGGATTTGAGACAGTATTTAGTTTCTCACAACTCTTTGCCTTATGCACTGTCATCCTCTGTAAACCTCTGACTTCCCTTTGTCTACATAGTATCATCCTGTCTCATTCTGTCAGTGCTTTTTATTTCTGGATTCTCTGTTCTCGTTTCACTTGTTTGTTTTGGGCTATACCTACACTATGAGCTTGTGTTGGCATGCATGTGCTCATCAAAGGCGTGAGGAGATGGGATCCCCAGCTGACCAAGCTGCATAGACTAGTGGAGGTTTTTGAACCAGGAAGGACCTGTTCTAACAGGTTAAATGCCTGCACAGTCATTGTGTCCATTGCTCCATTTTTACAGGCACCTTTAACAGGTAGATTATTATTCACCTTATTCATTGATTTGCCTGTCTGCCATATTGTTCTCTAAAGATGTCTAGCTCTCTTTGCTTTATTGCAGTGGAATTATGCGGCCCAGTTCTGGGCCACTGTATTGCCCTAGTTATGCACTCGCTAGTGTAGATTGAGACTCACTGTAGAACATTACCTCTTAGTCTGAGGCCAGCTACCTTGAAGTCATCTTTGGTCTTATATAGATTGATACTGTCTAAGTACTAGTCTTTTAGTATAATGTCTTGGAAAAAACAGCCTTTTCTCTGTTCATTCTGATGTTTATTTGCTTCAGAAGGAGTAGATGTGGTATACACTAATTATCGATGTCTGGATTTGTATAACCACAGAAATTCTTTTCTTGAATTTTCCATAGTACCTGGTGTCTTAGCACCAAACTCAGTTTTAACTCTGTTTCGAATGCTCCTCAGTTTAGCTCTAGTTACCGCTATGCTCCATCAATATGTCTTTGCAGTATCCAAGGTCTTCGAGTTTTCTCCGTTCTTTCAACTCTCTTTGAAAAGAGTTATCAGGTACATATAAAAAGCCCCACCTCTTGTCTTCTAGTACATATGTGACCCATGACCCTGAGTATTACTTGCATTCTATTAATCTACTGTTTTTCCCAATTCCTTTACACCTCTACCATGCTTTGTTTAAAACAGCACTATACTATGTCACTAGCCACATCCATGTTCCTGTGTTGGTGGGTTTTTTAGCAGTCTCACTTTCCATTCTTCATTATTACACTGTAGGTGCTTTGGAGCTGGAGCTGTTTGCTTGTGTTCCAAGTACAGTGGAGTAAACCGCCTCAGTGCCATTGTCTGGGGAGGGATAGAACAAGAATAAGAGCTCCTGTAATGTTTTTAAAGAGCTGTTGTTTAAACCCTAGACTGCAGACTGTGGTGAACACAAACATACAATGAAGAGAAAATGATACCATATACCATGTTATTTGAAAGGTCTTCTAACAAAATAATAAACTTTCTGTAACAAAATCTTTGAGGATCTGTACTTGTTTAGTATTGTTTCAAATAATGTGCCTCTGTAGTAGTGTTCGTTGTTGTTCTGATGTTTTCTTGGTTGAATTTTTTCAGATTAAAAGCTCAGCTAAGTAGTGTTGCCAGGTACAGTGCTGGTTTAAACTGCTCTCAAGTGGGTAGCTGTGACCTGTAATACCCACATCACTTATGTAAGTAGATTCCATCAACAGCTTGTGTCTGTAGCCATTTTAAGGTTCATTTGGGTCAACTGGTAAGGTTGCTTCATCTGGTAAACAGTGCATAACTCTGGACCGGAATCTCGGTAGCACTGGAACTTGTTTAAATTGGTATGTTATGGTGCTCAGAACTTGGTCTGTACACTTTTTATTTTACTCTTGTGTTTTGCTCTTGCTGGCCAAATGGTTGTCTCATTACTTTGTCACTAGTCCTTGGAGCCAAAGCTGAAACTGCAGAAGGCAAAGGTTCAGCTGCTTCATATTTTTTCTTAAATGTATGGGAGACTGTCGTGGTTTAGGCCAAATTGGCTACTGGGGACCTAGGGGACCCCAGATAGGACCGACAGATGCTCCCCTCTACCCCTCTTCAGAGAGAGAGGTAGAGGAGGGAAAAAGAGACTTATGAGTTTAGAAAGAACTAAACTACTTTAATGAAACATTAATAATAAAATAAAAAGAAATAATGAAAAATATATACAAAACCGTATCAAGCTCCCGAGATGACAATCACGACACCGGCTGGCACTGGGCCAGTCCCAGGCTGGACTCGGTGACGGAGGGGAACCGGATTCCGGATCTGGATTCAGGATCGGGATCACAGGCAGACGAACAGAGTCCTCCTCAGACATCAGCCATTGTAGGAAGAGACAAGAGGGGGCTGACCCTTTGATCCATCAGCTTTTATACTGAGCATGATGCAGATGGGATGGAATACCCTGTTGGTCAGTTTTGGGTCACCTGTCCTGTCCGCTCCTCCCTGCAGGTGGGACCCCACTATGTTTTTCGCTTCCGCCCTTCCAACGGGGCAAACAACAAAGTTGGTTGGCCTTGGGTGTTATGGCAATAAGTATAAGCAAGAGCCTCTCTGCATACCATGCCTGGGCAGCAGTTATAAACATTGGTCTTATCACTCTGAGAAAGTGAAAATTGTCTGCACAATATGCTGTTAATTTCAGTAGTTAGAAGAGGCCCAGCTAAGAAGCGAAGTTACTGAACAAAATTGGTTCTGTTTTACCTCAAACCAGGACAGAGACTTAGCTTTTTAAAAAAATTGCTGGATGCTTTAGAATGTTGTTTATAAAGGCTTCTTATTAATTGTTTTGTAACCAATATGCTTTGGTCAGTGAAATTGAAATCCCTTCCTTTTTTAATGTCCTGAGTGCAAGACGACGATCATTTCCCTGCTTCCTCCAGATATGAACGTTTAAAAGAATCCAGCTGCCCTGTTTTTTTGGAGTACGCTGAGTGATTCCCATTAGATTGTCACAGGATGTCGTCAGGATTCCTGACTCATCCTGGTACAGTCTTAGTGGAATGAATGTGCCCAGAACTGCTAAGCAGTGCCATTCTTAGCAAAGACTCTAGCATCCTGCAGCCTGTTATAGAGCTGTTGAATCTGAGGAAGTTGACCTGGACAGGGAAGCCTGACTTCAGTGCTAACTATCTTTGTTTATTCCAGCTACTTAGCAGAGCCCGTGGAATTTATAGCTGCAGCAGTTGGTTTGGCTTACCAGAGCTTCTTGCTGGAGTTCTTAGAAGCTGAGCTCTGCTGGGCATCGCTTCCTAGGCACAAGTACACATGCATACCCTTCCCTTTCTCTGCACTTTGCATTTATGAAATCACAGAATACTTGAGCCTGGAGTCCAACCCTCCTGTCCAAAGGAGGGTCAACCAGAGCAGGCTCATCAGGGCCATGTCTAGTTGGTTTTTTAGTATCTCCAAGGATGGGCACTCCAGGGTCTCTTTGGGCAACCTGTTCCAGTGTATGACAACCCTCGCAGGAAAACAGTTGTTTTCTGATGTTTAAGGGAATTTGTTGTATTTTGGTTCATGTCCTTTGTCTTTCATCTTTTCACTGGGCACCGCTGAAAATTCTGGCATATCTTTACTTTTGCCCATCAGATATTTATAAACATTGCTGAGGTCCTTGCTGAGCCTTCTCTTCTACAGGCTAAACAACCTCAGCTTTCTCAGCCTCTCATTTTATGTTAGATGCTCCAATCCCTTCATCATCTTTGTGACCTTTCAGTGGACTTTCCCTAGTACACCCATATCTGTCTTATACTAGGAAGCACAGAACGGGATCCAGAAGCCCAGATGTGATCTCACCACTGCTAAGCAGAGAGGAAAAATCACCTTCCTCAACCTGCTGGCTCTACTTTTCCCACTACAGCCCTGGGATGGCTCAAGGGAACGTTGCTTGCTCATTTTCAACTTGTCTACCAGGAACAACCTATGTCCTTCTCTGCCAAGCTGTTTTCCAGATGGTCAGTGCCAAGCCTGTCCTGGTGCATGGGTTTATTCTTCCCCAGTGCAGGATTTGGCATCTCCTTTTGTTAAACTTCTTGAATTTCTTGTCAGCCCATTTCTCAAGCCTGTCGAGGTGCCTCTGAGTGCCAGCAGAACCATCTGCTGTATCAGCCACTCCTCCCAGTTCTGTATTATGTGCAGACTTGTCAAGGGGCACTCTGCCCCATTGTCCAGGTCATTAATGAAGGTGCTAAACAGTATTGGCCCCAGTGTCAAGCCCTGGGGTTGATTGCTGGTGACTGGCCTCCAGGTGGACTTTGTACTGCTGATCACAACCATGTAAGCCTGGCATTTGAGCAGTTTTTGGTCCACCTCCACCACTGTCCGCTTTCCTAGCCTGGACTGCATCAGTTTGCCTGTGAGGATGTTATGGGACATGGTGTTAAAAGCCTCCTTGTGAGGTGGAAGTTCTTTATGTAGCCCATGTATCCAATAGGGTATAATGGAGTAGAAGATAAAGAGGTTTGGAAATAATACATTTGCTGTGGAAATGTAGTTGGAACTCCTTAAACAATTTGCTTCCATCTAGTCAAACATGTGAAATATAAAATATTCTCCTCATATCGAAAGGCGGCATGTGATAGACAGTAATATGGATATTGCTGCCATTTTTAGTCCTTCAGGCTCTCCTAAGAAGCTTGGCAACTTAAACGTGATGGGATTTTCACAGACAGAAATAGTAAGGACTCTTTGGCTTCAGTCTCCATGGAAACTGGCAATAACTCTTGAAACTATTTTTGAGACAGGGAGTGCTGATTAAACTGATCCCTAAACTTAACCAAGTATTCTATATCTGACTTGCATAAATTCCAGAGGGCACCTGATTCATGTAAAGGGTAGTTTTTATGGTGACCACTATATTGCTCTGATCTGAAGTAGAACTTTGGCTTTTGGAATCCTTATGACAGGGAAAAGGGCCATGTTGTTGGATAATCTGACCTGTATTATACAGTCTCACTGTGCAGTACACTCCCAATGGATTCATTTTTCAAGCTCCTACCCAAACAAAATTGTCATGTGGGTGACGTTCAGAGTGTTGTGTAATTACCACTCTTTAGCTAGGCATTGTGATAGTTTTCAGATTACTTGCACATTGGAATCTGTGTTTTAATTGGTTTAATGAGTCAGGTATCAGGGTGAACTGGTGGATGTTTCCTAGCATTAGAAGGCTGCATGTTTATTGGCTTTTCGTCCTTAGTGATCAAAAGTTGTAACAGCACTTTCATGTTAGCAAATGGCTTTCAGGTATTGAAAATGGAAGTTATGGAAGTTATTGAAAATGGAAGTTATGCCCTACAGGAGGGTGTTAATAGTTGCAAAACTTTTAATGTTATGCCTTGACTTTGTTAGTATAGAATGCCAGCACAGCAAACTTAAGTTTTGCTGTGAATTCTTTTATAATGCTGACCTAAACAGAATTAGGAAGGTATACATCCTTGCTAAACTGTTTCAGCAGTTAACATCAGCTTTTGCCGTCTTCAACCTAATGTGTTTGATTCATTGAGTCCCCCATTCACAATCCATGTTAATATATTCATCCTTTTTCTTTCTGACATAAGCTGGACATGCAATATACTTTTTTTTGAGTTTCTGGTATAAAGTGCAGCCCTCCTTAAAGACAAAGGAACGATCCAAACATTTCCCCTGAACCCTTCAGTATTTTACATAAGTAATTTTTAATTCTTCTGGTTTCACTCCATTCTGTCTTCCTTAGGTTAATTAAAGCTGAAAAAATGTTTGCAACTAAGAATATACTGCTGCTACATTCTCTAGAATGGCAATACCTGTTATCTATTGTGTCTGCTAGCAGTCCCATTCTCTAAATAAAAAGATAAAGAAAATGTATAGAAGAAGGTATCTTCTCGTTTATTGAGGTGTATGGAAATCTGGGAGTGATTTGATAGAATTGGAATGGGGTTTTATTGCCACAAGCCGGAATAGTATTTTACTCACTTAGGTATCTTCTGTCATGCTGTCATTGCAGTGATGATTGGAGATTTCTCTTAGACATCATTAGTGCTCTGTGATGGATACCTCTTCACTTATTTCTTTGTCAAGCTGGCTTTGTCAACTGACTTTTCCTATGAAGTTTCCTTCAGGCCGCCATGGATCTTAGTATTGAAAAGTAGTTTCTTAGTAGTGCAAAGTGATTCAGCAAAGTATGGTTGCCTGCAGTTGCCTTTATGTTAAAAACAAATGACAAGTTGCTTCAAAGCCATTTGCAAAATAAATGCCATCCTCTTGCTCTGTGGACCAGCTATGCAGCTGTGTTTTAGGAGCTGAAACACTTTCTGTGTAAATGTTAAGGAAAGTTGTGTGCACAGAATTTATAAATACACTGATTTGGGATGAGTTAGGTTATTTTTGCTTTGTGTAGATAGAACTAAGCATCTGAACAGATTTGGAACTTAAAAAATTATGATCTTATTTTTGGTAGAGTTGACATATCCAACATGAGGTTTGTTTCCTAGTAGTGACTGATGACCTTAATGGAGAACTTGTGCTCCGGTGTGCTAGCTCCTGCCCAAATGCATTGTAGAGTTGGCCACACAGCTTTTAAACGGTCATATTGATCCTGTGTACTGCCATTGCTCTGAGATTGGTCTCACTGACAGAACTGCTGGCTTAGGTAGAGGTGGGCCATTTTAAGTCGTCATGTCATATGCTTTTCAATTTTTAAGTAATCTACCACTTTTTCTTTGTGGGTAAACTTGAATTGAAAGGAAAGGGTTCCAAAATTGTTTTTTATTCCTGCCCAAGCTCTAATTTGAGGTTACGTTGTGTTCTCTTTGCCTCTTTTGTCTCTTGCTTTCCCTCTCCTTTGTATGCTTTCCTGTCTCTGACAGACTTTTCCTTTCTTGCATGCACTTTTCCTCTCTTAAGCTTGCAGTCTCTCACTTGCGCTTTCCCCTTATCACTCACTGTCTGCCCCTTCTATCGACATAGTATTTCGTCTCAATCTGGAGAGCTTCCCCCACCCATACCCTGGTTTCTGCTTGTCTCAGACCTGATTTCCTTCCCTCTTAGATTTGTGTTTCCCCTCTCTTGGATGCACGTTGCCTGTCTTTTAAGGTTTCTTGAGTCCCTACCCTCACACATTAGCTTTCCCTCCTCTCTCCCCCCCACCATTCTCTCCCTTTGTTTCTCTTCCCTCTCTCTGTTGTTTCCCCCTTTCTCCCTCTCTCACATTCCCTCTCACTCTGAGGCTTCCTCTCTTTTTCTCTCTTTCTCTCTACACCCATATTTCCTTCTCTCTGACACACTTTTCCTGTGTGCCTTTTGCCATGCTCTCTGATGTGCTTTGCCTGTCCCTCATGTGTATCTTTATCAATGATTTGGGGGGGAGGATTGGGTCCTGCTTGACTAACCTGATCTCCTTCTATGACAAGGTGGCCCATTTAGTGGACGAGGGAAAGGCTGTGGATGTTGTCTACCTAGACTTTAGTAAAGTCTTTGACACCATTTCCTGCAGCATTCTCCTGGAGAAACTCGCTGCTCGTGGCTTGGATGGGTGTACTCTTCGCTTGGTAGAAAGCTGGCTGGATGGCTAGGCCCAAAGAGTTGTGGTGAATGGAGTTAAATCCAGTTGGTGGCCAGTCACAAGTGGCGTTCCCCACTCCTCAGCACTGGGGCCCGTTCTGTTTAATATCTTTACCAATGATCCGGATGAGGGGATCGAGTGCACCCTCAGGGAGTTCACAGACAACACCAAGTTGGGTGGGAATGTTGATCTGCTTGATGGTAGGAAGGCTCTACAGAGGGATCTGGACAGGTTGGATCGATGGGCTGAGGCCAATTGTATGATGTTCAACAAGGCTAACTGCCAGGTCCTGCACCTAGGTCACAACAACCCCATGCAACTGTATGGGCTTGGGGAAGAGTGGCTGGATGGCTGCCCGGTGGAGAAGGACCTGGGGATGTTGGTCGATAGCCAGCTGAATATGAACCATCAGTGTGCCCACATGGCCAAGAAGGCCAATAGCATCCTGGCCTGTATCAGGAATAGTGTGGCCAGCAGGGCTAGAGAAGTGATTGTTCCTCTGTACTCGGCAGCAGTGATGCTACACCTTGAATATTGTGTTCACTACAAGAAAGACATTCTGTTGCTGGAGTGTGCCCAAAGAAGAGCACAAGTCTTATGAGGAGCATCTGAGGGAACTGGGGTTGTTTAGTCCGAAGAAGAGGAGGCTGAGGAGAGACCTTATCACTCTCTACAGCTACCTGAAAGGAGGTTGTAGGGAGATGGGTGTTAGTCTCTGCTCCCAAGTAACAAGCAATAGGACAAGAGGAAGTGGCCTCAAGTTGCACCAGAAGAGGCTGGAGATGGATATTAGGAAAAATTTCTTCACCAAAAGGGTTATCCAGCACTGGAACAGGCTGTCCAGGGAAGGGGTGGAGACACCATCCCTGGAGTATTTAAAAGATCTGTAGATATGGTGCTTAGGGACATGGTTTGGTGGTGGACTTGGCTGTGTTAGGTTTATGGTTGGACTTGATGATCTTAAGGGTCTTTTCTGGCCTAAATGATTCTATGATTGTAAGGAACCCCTCACTTGATCTGCTGGCAACACTTCTGCTAATGCACCCCAGGATACCATTGGCCTCTGCCTCAAGGACACACTGCTGGCTCATAACTATTTGGTGTCAACCAGCACCCCAAGGTCCTTTTCCGGAAAGCTGCTTTCCAGCTGGGTGACCCCCAGCATCTACTGGTGCTTGGGGTTGTTCCTCCCCAGATGCAGGACTTTGTGCTTCCCTTTGTTGAACTTCTTGAGGTTCCTGTTGGCCCATTTCTCTAGCCTGTTGAGGTCCCTCTGAATGGCAGCACAGCCTTCTGGTGTATCAGCCTCTCCTCCTGGTTGTGTATGATCAACAAACTTGCTGAGGGCACACTCTGCCCCATCATCCACTGTTCAAAATGTTGAACAGTATTGGATCCTGTGTTGATCCCTACAGCACTCATCACTGGCCTCCAACTAGACTTTGTACCACTGTTCACCACCCTCAGGGCTTGACGGTTAAGCCAGTTCTCAATCCCCCTCCACTGTCTGCTTTTCCAGCCCACACTTACTAGCTTCTCTATGAGGAACTTCTGAGAGACAGTGTTAAAAGCCTTACTAAAGTCTAGGTAAGCTATATCCACTGCTCCCCTCATGTACTAAGCCAGCCACTTCATCGTAGAAGGTTATCAGGTTGGTCAAGCATGACTCCCCATTGGTGAATCCATGCTGACTACTCCTGCTCACCTTCTTGTCCTTTGTGAGCCTGGAAATAATTTCCAGGAATAGTTGTTCCATCCCTTTCCCAGGGATCAAGGTAACGCTGACTGGCCTGTTGTTCCCTGGGTCTTACTTTTTGAAGACAGGAGTGACAGTTGCTTTCATCCAGTTCTAAGGCGTCTTTCTCAATTCCCATGATCATTCAGAGATTGAGTGTGCCCTTGCAATGACATCAGGCAGCTCCCTCAGTATTCATGGGTGCATGCCATCAGGGCCCATGAACTTAGGTATGTCCAGTTTACTTAAGTATTCTCTAACCTGATCCCCTTCCACCAGGGGTGAGTCTTCCTTGCTGTCTACTTTCTCTGGGTCTGTGAGTGCTTAGATTTCTGAAGAACGGTCTTATTAGCAAAGACTGAGGTGAAGAAGGTATTCAGTACCTCAGCATTTTCCATTTTTTTGTGTCACCAGGTCCCCTGCTGCCATCAGGAACACATTTTCCCAAGTCATTCTTTTCCCATTCATGTATTTGTATAGAAGCCCTTCTTTTTGCATTTGACAACCCTTTCCAGATTTAATTCCAGGTGGGCTCAAGTATTTGTAAGTAAGTCAAACACTCCTATAAACTTGTGAAAGTAAAAAGTATGTATGATACTTGGGCTCAGTAGGAGTATCCTTGCATAATCCCAGAAGTCATCTCATTGCACCACAAGGAATAATGAGTCTCTGAAGATTAATCCGTTGCACATTACACCAGAAAAAGCTGTGAAGAAAGTTAGGGGAAATATTCTGATACACTGCATGAAGTATACACAGCGCACTGAAGGAATTCTCTCTCCTTTCTCTTCAGTACTTTGGAAATTCTTTGCTCCTAATTCTGAAACAGAAATCTTCAGATTGAAGCATAGTACCAACTTTATTTCTTCTCTGTGGTTAGTAAGGCTGCATGATGATGCTGGGTTCTCTGCTCAAGTAGGAGCAGAGCCATGCAGAGGGGCAGTTCTGGAAAAAGAGGATCGTATTTGTAGACTTTTGCTTTCATAGTTCTTTATTGTAGAAATGTTTCTCAATATAACCTGTACTTTTTTCTGTTAATGGCCTTGTTTTACTGTTGTTACTTGCAGGTTTTTTTCTTTTTCACCATTAGTTTTCTGGCATTCTCTGTTCTGTAACCAACATAACTGACTTCTTGGTTCTGGTAGCTGTGGATAGGACTGTACATGGAATACTGTCCTTATGCATTTATCCAGGATTTTTCTATCTTCTTTTCTCACACCTTTTCTTGAAGTGCACAAGTTCTCAAATGTGTGTGTTATTGGGGTATCAGGAGTAATTTGAGGAGAGAGCTATTAAGTCACAAGTTTAAAAATAGTTACTGTAATGGAAAAATACAAGAAAGAACTGACTCTTCCCCCAGTGCAGGGGGGGGGAAGCATTGCTTCACAGAACCATAGTAAGGTCAGGTTGGAAGGGACCTCAAAAGATTACCTGGTCCAACCTTTCATGGGAAAGGGATCCTTGATGACATCATCTAGCATCCTGTCCAGTTGCATCTTGAAAACCTCTAGTGATGGGGAGATTGTTCCAGTGATTGATTGTTCTCACTGTAAAAAATGTCTTTCTTATACTGAGATGACACCTCTCCCAGTGCAACTTGTACCCACTGCCTCTTGTCTTGTGCATGTGGTACCTGGTGAAGAGAGCATCTCTGTCCTCTTTGTAGCCACCCTTTAAGTACTGGAATACTGTGATGAGGCCTCTCTGAGCCTTCTCTTCTCCAGGGAGAAGAGACCTAACTCCTACAGGCTTACGTTGTAGGGTGGGATCTCCAGTGCTTTGATCATCTCCAGCCCTCCTTTGGACCTTTTCCAGTCTGTCCACGTCTTTCTTGAATTGTGGGGATCACAGCTGAATGCAGAACTCCAGGTATGGCCTGACAAGCACTGAGTAGAGTGGGATAATCGCATCTCTATCTTTGCTAGTAATGCTCCTGTGGATGCAGCCCATGACCTGATTTACCTTTGTTGCTGCAGCAGCGCTCTGCTCATTCATGTTCAGCTTATTGTCCACCAGCACCCCCAGGTCCCTTTCAGCAAGACTGTTCCCCAGCCACACAGATCCTAGCCTGTACTAGGCCCTTCGGTTATTCTGTCCGAGGTGCAGGATTTTGCACTTGTCTTTGTTAAACTTCATACAGTTCTTGCTAGTCCACTCTTCCAGCCTGTCCAGGTCTCTCTGTAAGATGGCTTTCCCTTCTGACGTGTCTGCCTCACCACCTAGTTTTGTGTCATCAGCAAATTTGGTGAGGCTGCTTTCAGTCCAATCATCTAGATAATTTATGAAGATGTTGCCTACTTGTGACAGGCTGCCAGCCTGAGTAAAAGCCTTGAGTACTACCCTTTGAGTGTGGCCTTGTTGGCCAAATTCCTATCCATGCTTAAATAATTTCCTACCTATTACTTAAATAATTTGTGCCTCACCTCTCTAGAAATGCCTTGTGACACTGTTCATGTGTCCTGTTAGACTGGTATATTCTAAACTGGTAAGTTTGAATTTCAGTAAATAACATGGTAACAGTCTATTTTAAGTCTCTTCATAGCCTACCTGTCCAGAACAATCATTGGAAGCAATTTTTCTTTACACCTTTAGCTAAGATGATGAAGAAGAGCTGTTTGTTTACAAAGGTGGGCAGGAAAGCCTGTAGATGCACTTTAACAGAAACTCAAGCTATAAATTTCCTTCTTATTCCCTGCATGTATGATGCTGCTGTAAAATGCTTCAGGCTTTTTTCTACTGGAAGTCCTCAGAAGTGCTAAGTGGATTTTGGAAGAATACTTGCAGAAAATTGACTGATACTGGGCCTTGAAATAATTATGATTTGTGTTTTGCTTGTTAGGAATTTTAATGATTTGGTTGTATCTTGTTGCTTTAAAGTCTGTGCCAGTGTAAACAGGAATAGACTGATTTCACTTTTTTCCTAGAGCTGAACAGAGTAACATGTGCTAAGGATTAACCTGAACAGAGCCTTATGGGAAAGCTTGAGGCAGTGATAACAGGTATGAACAATCACTACATATATACCAATATGGCCTGCCACAGAAGTAGTGAGGAAAAACATATCAAGCAGAGCACCCAGGATTTCATGCAAATCCTGTCTTTGAGGAATGGCTGGAACTCATCAATAGCCATCATAGCTTACATGGAGAAAGCTGGTTTCTTAAGTCAAAGGTACCTACTGAAAAGGGGTAGCTTCTTTGTGGTGAAGGAATCTGGAGATTACATGGCTGTGTTGCCTAGAGTGCAGTTTAGCTGTCTCTGCCTGCAATCCTGAAATAGACACGGATATTTGAGCTTGTGAAGTGTTTTCCTTTTTCTATAGGGCAAAGTGAGGACTGATGAAGTGAAACTAAAAAGGAGAGAGTTTACAGTCCTTTGTAAGTTGATTGCCACAGGATCAGTATTTGGGGAAATGAGCACATGCAAGGGATGAATTGCATCTAGTGGACATCTTTGCAGTTAGGTTGCCAAGATTTTTAGAAGCCTTTACTAAAGGTACAGTTGATTTCTTGCCCTAGCCGTTAAATGATGATAGTAGACATTCAGAGTGGCTGTTTAGAGTTTCTGGCTCAATGCCAGCATAATTGGATTCCTCTTTGCAATCTAATATAAATCTTTGTTAGGTATCCAATGTAGGGCGTTCCTCTGGAGCTATTTTCAGAGGACGAGCCTGACTGAAGGAAAGGAATCTGAAACTTAATCAATATATGCCCTGTGGTTTAGATAGAGCTCTGTTCTAAGCAGGTTAGCTTGTAGTGGATGCCAATGAGAGGAGTTACCTCTGCTGGGTGACTAAGACTACTTCTCTTTGTGATGGGAAGCTCCCAGCAGAACTGATTATGCCAGCAGTGAAAACAGGCAAAAACATTGATATGATCCTAGTTTTCCTGCTCTTGATACCAAAATGAAGAGAATTGAAGTTTCATGTCTTAATGGCCTTCTATAGCTAAGTCTGTAAGAGAACTTGCTGAACCCTGTACTACAGTCCACGCATACTACAGTCCACTGTAACTTACTGCCACGGACACTTCACCTTGCTCAGGTAGTTGTAGCTTTTCCACCTTTTTTACTGGGAAAGAGGATGCACAGGAAAATCAATGGTCATCCCCAAGCTCCTTAATTTCTGTGGTTGTAGAATATACTTGACAACCCTTTCAGATTGCTGGCAACTGCCCTTGTTGAAATCTGTCCATTAATAGGGTTTGGTGTGCAACGTTATGATTCTGTAGAATTAATGTTGTTCTGATTGATAGTCTATACCAGAGTTGATCATGCAAATTTCCAAAGGGCTTTTGGTTCCCTTGAGTCTGCTAAAAACTTAAAGTGTTTTTCCATGACAATGCAGGATTGTGTGCTATAATCTAAAATAACACTGCAAGAATTATACTAGGTGAGAGTAGGGCATGTGGGAGAGACATAGCAAATTTATTCTTGCTGCTAAACTAATTGATATTTGCTTAGATCAGCGGAATTTCTTACAGATTGCAGATATTCTAAGATGTCACAGACAGACACTTGGACTGCTACACGATTTGTTTCTGACTGCAACCCTTTGTTAATCTGTCCTGTATATATTAATAAAGTGACAACTGTTTTTCAGAGAGCACTAAATGGGGAGATCTTGCAAACTGAAACTGCAGAAAGCCTAGAAAGAAAAGTGCCACTGATACAGTAAAAAATGTCAATACAGTAAAAATTGACTTCAAATATGCAAATTCAGTATCCCAAATAAGAGGTAACCTAGGCAGTGATATTCAGCTAGAATAGAGGAGCTGGAAGGGCAGAAATGCTCGAGGATTTCATACTGAAACCCTCCAGACATGACTCTCCTCCCCAGGTCCCAGAAAAATTACGGTGCTGGGGTATTCTTCACTCATATGCTTGCATATTTCTAAAATGTTTATTTAGTTTGGTGGGTTAGAACAAGGATTGGAACAATGTAAAGTTGCATATTGTAAAATTCCTTGTGGAAGCATTTGTTGGGCTGTCTGTGGAGGTTTTTTGCTTGATATTTAAACTACAAAACTTGTGCCACCATCTGCCAAGTATTCTATGTAACTGGGAGACATGCTTTCACAAGAAAACAGTTGGTTTTCTTTCATGTTTTTTGGCATGATAATTTTTTCATTTTACAAACCTTCTATTACCCATTTTAATAGCACCTTAAACGGATTGAGAGGTGAAAGATTTGTAGACAGAACATTGGCAATTAGGATTTAGGAGATCCAAAGAAGCAGAAAACCTATTAATAGCCCAATTTCTTGGCCGTATTTTTCTACATACTAAATATTCAATTAGAAGAGGATTTTTGTTGAAAGCTAATATGTGCTGTAGTTTGCAGTCTAAATGTGGTGTGTTCAGTGATGTGAATCTGTAGTGTTCTTTGCTTTGAAAGTCTGTAAAAGCAATGTTTTTTCTGGATCTAGTCATCTTCAGCATCAATGTCCCATGAAGTTTGGATATGCTTTGTCATCTTTAACACATTTGTATTTCTCATTAAAGTCCTCAGAAGCTGACTTGCTATATGAGTTCAGTATTAGAGGCCGGGTACTTAATATTTTTAGTCCTGCATTATGCAGAGGCCTTAATATTTGGCTGGTTCTGTCAGAAGGTAGTGTATACAGTTTACATCTCTCTATGCTCTTCTCCTTTAAATAAGAAAAAGCATTAACTGCTGCAGAGAGAGGTTAGTATGGAGTAGTTACAGGTTGATGTTTTAGATTTTTCCTGTAATCTGTTGTTTTCACTGAAACAACACTGAGAGATTGCAAGGTTATTAATTGCTGGCTGATCCAGCTCATGAACAGTAGGATACGAGTGGCATGCCAAAGCCAGCTTTCTGTGCTCTCCTAGTGACTTCTTTTGGAATAACTTGGGAACCAGCTGAACTACCTGGATTGCATTGGTCATGTTAGGAGCAGCAGCTTTATCCCTGGCCACTACATTCCCTGTGGCCTGGTGAAGCCCTGTACCCTGTGGTCACCCTGTGTGTGTAGAATGAGCAGGAGTGCACAAAGTCACTGTTCTTAGCTCAACGGACTAAGTGATTGCCTTAGCATCAGAATAGCTGAGCAGGTCTGACTGCTTGTGTTCAGTCATTCCAGTGGTGTTACCGCAACAACACGCATGTGAACTCTTGCACCAGCTCCAAAATAAACCTAATTATCCTGCTGTTGAACCCCACTAACAGTTTAACTTTGCTGATACAGTGTGCTTCTGTTGCCTTGTCTAAATTGCACCACTGCATTATAATGTCAAACTATCAAAGATTTCCCTCTGCAGGTAGCTGTATATGTTTTCTTGAGAGATTGAGTGCTGAGACCTCTTGGAAGTAAAGGTATTATATAAGCAGAAAACAGTTCATTATTTTTAATATATCAGAATACAGAAAGAATTGTACCATTTACTTATTGACTTGAGGATTCTTTGCTGGTAATCATAATGTGAAAATGAAGAATTTAAATGTTACTAGTAAAGATTATTGTGTGCTCTCATCCCAGTATAAAATGCGAGTATCTAAATCATTATGTCTACGTAATTTTTAAGCCAAAGAAATGAACACACAGAAATTCAATTCAAAATAATGTTCCAGACAGTTTCTTTGTAATTAAAAAATAGCCATTTTTTAAATTTTAGGAGCTTTCTAACAATAGGGTACTAAATGTGTTATTAGGTGAGCACAAACTAGGGAAAAAGATATGAACTGAAATCTAAATTTAAATGCAGGACTCTTGAAAGACCTGGATGCATAAGGTCCTGAAAACTCTCACTTCTCTCTTTTAGGATTCCCTTGAAAATCCTATCATTGAGCTTAATAAGTAAGCCACAACCACTGATAGCCTTTATCTAGCTGGTCTATCAAGTGCATTTTTTTACTTTAGAAAATGGTTTAAAAATTGCCTGTTTGCCCATGTGACTCAAACACCATTTCCACTGTTTGTTCAGTTGTATCACCTAACTACTACAAATATTGTTTTCACTCATATCGGCATGAAAACAGCTAAGACTGAGTGAACTGCAGTTTGTTTAATCCTTGTCAACAAAAACAGTTTTTAAACATAAAGCTGGTTATTTACACAAGTTCACTGAAGACTAAGATAGTCATGCAGAAGCAGGGACCAGCCTACTTCACTAACAAGTCAGTTTCCTTGGTGAAGCAGCAGGTGAAATAGTTTTCTGTGAACTGAATGTATGTTTTGCAATCACTCACACCTGCTGTTCTTAGCCGATTTTTCAACTTTCTTTTCATAACCTGTTCTTCCTTCCACTGAAACCCTTCAGACTTTTGCTCTTGACTTCACTGGAAAACAGGACTGTATCCTAATTATTTTGATTACAGAATAATAAGTTAAATGGTTTATGTAAAATACTGCTGTTTCTAGCTTACTTAGTCATAAGTGACTAATTTACATCTCACAGAAGTGCTAGTCGTCTTCTTTATTATTTATTTTTTATTTATTTTTTATTACTTTGAACAAGATAAGAATTAAAAACTGGGAGGAGCAGAACAGATTCTCAAATCAGGATTTCAGTGTAAATCATTTCCACTTTTTGCCGATGTGTTCTTTTGGGAACTGATGATGTAAAATATTTTGATGGGGAGAGAAAATTTCACTGCTTATTATTCCAGTGAAATAGCTTTATTCCTTCCTTTTGGCTGAACAGGTAAGCATCTGAATTTGGTGTGTATTAGTCTTTGCAGATGTGGCTTGGGGAAAGTGGACCCAGCATCATTGCTTCGAGTTGGCACCTCAGGGGAGGGAGAACAATCAAAGTGCAGAAAACCCTTTCACTTCCATTTTCATCTGACTACTGTCACCCACCAGAATACCTCAGTGTGGCAGGTTTGGACCATGTAGGTTACATATGGCACAGACATGTCTTGCAATACAGTGGGCCCAGCTGAGCTAAGCTGCCGTGACAGAAATGCAATGTATTGCTCATGTAAGCCTAAGAATATGGTATTCTCTGGAGAACGTTATGTTAGCTAGCTTTGCAAAGTTTTCTAGTAGCACAATTTTTATGTTGCTTTTTACAATGCTACTGGCTATGGGCAGCAGTGTGTCAAAGTTTTATGCCCTTTACAAGGGGAGCAGATTCCATCTGATTGTTGTACAGCTTAGGCAGCTTTGTGAAGAGAACTGAAGTCTTTCTTCTCTGCCTTTTACCATCCCGATTCTGTAGAAAGGCACTGGAAGGCCAACAAGAGATGAAGCTGTCTTGAAACTGCTTGATGGAGACTTTAACAATTAGAACAAAGTATATTAAAGCACAGAACCTTCTAAGTGCAAGGTGAACTACTGGGTGCCTTTGTTGTGGTGACAATTGCTATGCTTACAGTTAACATACTTACATGTTATAGGATATATAGAGGTGATAAGGACAAGCTTTATTAGTTACATTGTTGCATCAATAATCAGTTTTCTAACACAAAGTGAAGATCTGTGAGTATTCTTTGTGTTGTGAAATAATGCTGAAGAGTGGAGGAAGTCGGATGTGTTTACTAAGTTTGCCTGAGAATGAACTCTGTTTTTGTTACCAGGAATTCAGCGGCAGTGGGTCATGGCTGTTTCTGCTACGCTCTAATACGTTCAATTCCAGTTGCCATCTACATTGTTTTAGTAACAGGCCTGCGTTACCACTTGTTCATATGGAGCGTCTTCTCACCAAAACTACTTTATGAGGGAGTGCATGTGTTCATCACAGCCGCTATCTGCCTGTTCTTCACAGCCATGGATCAGAACCACTCTCACAAAGTGCAGCATTGAAATTAAGTGTGTGGTACGCAGTTCTGCATTGCAATGTCCATTTTGTCACTGGAATGGAAGAAGGAAGATAATGGCTTTAAATTGTTGTGCAGAATTTGAAGAGTAACCTTGTTTATTTTAGTCAAGATCAGGATTTGTAGGGCCTGCCCTGTTTTAAAATTGAGCTTGCTTTAAAAATGTTGGATTGAAATAAACTGTTTTTTCATGGATAACTTTTGTTCTATAGCTGTCATTATAGCACTCTCCAGATAACAGAATAGCAGTATTACATGATTTGAATTTAAAAATGTACAACTTAATATAAATGGAGACCAGTGCTTCATGGGCACTGAAAAAAATCTTTTGCACATAATTTTTTTTTACTGTCTTAGACTACAGAACCCTTAAAATATGCAGGATTTCTTGGTGCTGTTCACAAGATCTTATATTCATTAGCCTTGGGGGTGTTTTTTGTTTGTTTCTAGCGTGTGCATTGAAATTATTATTAAATTATTGATTTATTGTACAAATATCCCAGGTAAGAGGTTTTTTTGTTTGTTTTGCATACGCAGCATTTCTATTTAAAACCAGTATTTTCTTTGTAAGATGAGAGCAATCATTATCGGTAATGGATTTTGATCTACACTTTAGGCACTGGATAAGAAACGCTAATGGGCTAACAAAGTAATGAATCTTCTATGGAGTCCATTCACTGCTACATTTGATTGCGTTTTCCACACTAGGGTAGAGAGTTATGAGCCACAAGCAGGAAAATAGTTTAATGGGCTAAGTTACCTGCAGAATAAAAGCTGTGTTTGCATCACCTTCCCCCTAGTGACCTGTCTAGCAACTTCACTTGAATGTGCTATAATTAGTTCCTAACACTGTTGTTTTCCTTGCTTCTGTGATGAAGGCTATTCTGAGTATTAGTATTCTTTATGGTTTTTTTTTCCCCTCATATTTTTTCCATGTTAGCAGCCAATAGGATTTAATCTAAATGTATTAGAGGGGTGGGTAGCAGAAGAGAACCATACAGGGAACTTTAACTTTTGTTATAAATCTGAAAATGAAAAGCTTTTAAGCCCCAGGTAGCTCACAGCACATTTGTTAGGATCACTGATAGACTTTTCACCTCCTGTTTCAACTAGAATAAATCTCAAAAAGTAGGCCTTTAGGTTTTGTACATAAATAATAGGCCATCTTGATAACTAATAATGAAATTTTTTTCAACTGTCAAACAACAACATTTTCAGTACCCTGGCCACATATTGCTGTTCACCTGGAAAAGAGACTACTGGATCTTAATGTCATTCTCTGTGACCTGTTGGAGGTTTGAAAATTAAATACTTTTAATAAATTGGTTTTCACTACAAATTATGGAATATTTGAAAGAGTTTGTATTTGTGAATGTTGTACACATTTACTGTTTTCATTGTTCTCAGTATTTTTCTGGTTATCTGTTGCCTAGCAACCATATGGGAATTATCCATATCTTCTCTGTTTGCTTACTTGATTAATTCCTAAGCAATCCTCCCTAACGTTCATAAATAGTAGATTTGACTCAGAGAGAAAGGGTGCTAATAAAGAGATGGAAGGGGTGGAGGGGAAGTTGCTTCTTGGGTACAGAATCGTAAAACAATGTGGAGTGGGGGTGACATTCACAAGATTTTTTTATTCCTTCTGATATTTTTTGCTTTTAGTGTCTCTCTTGGACATTTTATCAAATAGTTGAATCTAAAATATTGTGTGTGTATTAAGGTTGCATTTCTTCAGATTACTTAGTTAAATAATCATAGTGTCCCTTTTTCCTCTGAAGTTGAAAGATGTCCTGATTGAATCCAGGAGAAAATACATGGCTTGGAAAAACTCTGTTATTAAGTCTTCAAGGCCAGGAAGGGAAGGAAGGAGGACTGCATCTCTGTCTCAACACGAGTTTGGGCAATACCTCAAAAAAACATGGCACTTTCAATGTCAGAATTGCCATTTTTATTCTTTTCCACCCTTTCTTTTTGGGTCTAGGCAAATGAAATACTATTTTAAATAAATTTCATCAGCTTTTGGGCTGTGACAATGCACAGCTGAAGCAATGAAGAAATGAGTTGGTTCTTGCCACAGACAGAGTTGAACTGGGGAATTATGTAAAAATCATTTTACTTTAAATCAACACAAAGTTTTGGCAATTGATGTGTATGTACAGAGAAAGCAAATGCCTGAATACAAAATCTCATCTCACTAGTTAGCTGCTCCTCCTCCCTCCTTATCCCAACTCCCCTTGTCACATTCAGCATGTCCCAAATGCTCAGACAAGGAGACAAGTAATGTAGGAAGCAGGAATGGCACATGGAATGGTTTCTGCTGTTCTGAGCATACCCGTTTCTTCTGTCCAGTTCCTCTGTGTTCCCTGCTCTGGCATGATGCAGCTTCCTCAGGAGTACCCTGTGCACAGGCACAGACTCCTTAAATATGTTCTGAGCAGGGATGTTGTGTACTTCTCTTTTTGGATAAAATTTTGACATAAGGTGAAATTTTCCACTCAACATCTTTGCTGCTGGTCAGAGCCAGGTTCAGCCAATTACAGTGGTCTATAGTTTCCTCTACTAGATTTCACTAGATCACCATCAGTCAGCGCAGCTCATTGCCACTCAAAGCTTGTAACGTATATCCAGTATGGTCCTAAAGATCCAGAGTGTGATGAAGCTTGAGCTAAGAAGAGACTCTTGTAAATTAATTCAGGTTTAAGAAGGCAAAACAAAAATCTATTCATATTTCAGATACTATGTATCTGTATTTCTGCTCTGTAGAAAAAAAAAACAAGTTTTTCTTGGGTCTGTGTAAGCCAGCAGAACAACACCATGCGCCCCAGCCTTTGCAGCTGGTGATGAATGCATGCTAAACCAGTGCTCCTGTGTGGTGCTGTCTGTAAAGGTCAGGGCAATTTTTGGAATTCCTCATGTAAAGCATTTGCAAAGTAAAGATTTATCTGCACAACTGCACAGTCACAGGAGGGGCCACAGATGTAAGTTGCCATAAAGGGCCTCCTCTGAAAAAACAAGACTTCTCTGAGTGCTTCAGCAGCACAGGGAAGGGAAGGAAACTATGGTCCCACTGATCCGTGGGGCAGGAGAGGGAGATGGCTGATCTCATTGTAGGCTGTCCGCTCTAACTGAACAGCTGTAATTGTGGGATGTTCATGAGGCTGGTATTGAACCATCTTCCAGAAATGTAAGGAGGGTCTGGGGAATGACTGGCCATCAGCCTCCATCAGATAGAGAGGGAGACTATTTCCCAAGAACTGGATGGAGGAGAAATGACCAAGAGGGACTTACCGGGGTAACTTGTGCCTGGCCCACTGGTGGCTGATTGTCTTTTCTGAAGAGAAGACAGACTGTGGAGAAGGAAAGAGCACTGGATGTTGGACAACATGACTTTAGCAAGGCCTTAAGCGTGGCATGCTTGGTGCCCAAGTGGTGAGCTATGGATCACTGGGCTCTGAGGGCTGACTTAGTGATCTGAGGTCTCACAGTTGGCTGGTGAGAAGTGGTGTCCCTGGTGGGCAGTGCTAGAGCAAGACAATTTAAGGTCTTTCTTAAGCTGGATGAGGGGATGGCAAGACCAGGGCAAGTCTGGAGATGGTACCAAACTGGGGGAGCGGGCTACCCTTTGGAGGGACCTTGGCAGGCTGGAGAAATGGTCTGCTGGGAACTTGAAGTACAGCCTGAGTAAACACCGAGTCCTGCCCCTGGCTGGGAGGAGCCTGGTAGTGGTGCAGGATGTGGCCCCTGGGCTGGGGAAGAGCTCTGGAGCCCCAGTGGGCAGCAAGGGAGACTGTAAGCAGCACAGTCCCCCCTGCTGCCCGCTGGGGCTCACACACATGCACACGCGCGCGCGCACACACACACACACACACACACATTTGCAGAGATAGTTTATCCAACACCTGGCCCAAATCCCAGGGCCTCCCTGGCTGCTGGCACCCAGTTGGGAACCCCAGAGGTTTGCAGCCATGCTTCGGTTGCTGGTATCCGGATCTCTTATCTTAGTGGTGAGTCCAGTTCACACATACCTACTAAAAGTAGAGACTGTACTCAAAAAGAAAAAGTAGGATTTAATGAGAGGATGGGGCACACAGTGAAGGGTTTCATCAGAGAAATGCATTGACTAGCAATCAGTTAACCAGGCCTTTTAATCCACTTTTTCCTCTGCTTTCCCATGTTTGTTCCTCCCCAAGCCATCTGGATCCTTCTTTTCCCCCTCCTTTGGTCCTTTCGCTAAGCATGATATAATGTCATACATATTCCATCAATCCCCTTAAAAACATCCCATAAGTTTTACAGAATCACCAAGTTCTGTGCATCCCATAATGAGTCCTGCGGTCCTTCAGGCAGTAACGTCCTTCAGTCTGCAAGGTCTTCCAGGAGAGGAGTTTCTTTGGTGGCTTCACACCAGGGACAATTATCTAATGCTTAGTGAGTGATTAGATAATCATCTAAATAAATTACTATAAATTACTGATCAAGCAATTAGGTTAGTAGAGATCCTCAGCATGTCCTTGTTAATCTGACCTGCTCCAGACCTGTGTGTTAACCATGAGTAGTCTTTAATCACCTAAGTTCACAGTCATTAGTGCCTTATTTTAGTCTGGGCATGAGAAAGCGTGAGGGAGCCCTTTTGGCTGCAGTGAGCTCCCAGGAGGGAGCGCATGGAGATGATGGAGGTAGACTTTTCTCAGAAGGACACAGAGACAGCCCCAAAGGCAACAGGCATAAAATTGCAGTAAGGGACATTGCCAGGAAGTCAGAGGAGCCTTTTCTCCTCTGGATGTTTACTGTCTGGGATGGGGCACAGACCTCCACCCTTGGAGATCTTTCCACCTTGGAGCAGCCTCATTTAGTTTGCCCTGCTCTGGGCTGGAGGTTGTATTGGGTGAGCTCCAGAGGTCTCTTCCAGCAAGCATTTTTCAAGAACTCTCTGGTTTCATTATGTTTAAAGATGACTCTGCCATTTTTTCTGACCATTTCACAGGCTATTTCCTGACATCAAAGAGCTTTGTCACTGATTTTGTAACAAAAAAACCCAATTTCCAATAGGAAATAAAACGTGTGTCACTGTTTTTTTTTTTTTAAGACATAAACATCATAGCTGGAAACTTGTTAATTTTGGTTTTATTTTACGTAGTTGTATATTTATATGATAGACACAAGGAGTAAGCATTACTAGAAGGAGAAGTTTAATGCCATCTGCCCTCAACCATGCCAGCTTCAGTGCCTCCATAGCTTGAGGATTCCCAGATTCAGTGACAAGGGGTCCTATATTGCCATTGCTTCTGTTATGATTCAGAGGATTTCCCAAAATGCTCAGTTTGCATATCAGTCCTGAAGTGAAAATTGTGGCCTTGCTGTGACCTTTGCAGGCCCATGCCGGGTACAGTTGGTACGACATAGACACACAGAGATGACTTAGTTTCTGAAGCTGTTTTTCTGGCTTCAGGCTGAGAACCAGGCCTGTGAACATTAATTCCTGCATTTTGCCTGATGGGGTACATCGATTCATCCCAAAGAACGTGTTATCTCCCAACATTTGATAAAAAGCTTGGGTTGTTATGAGGCGTAGCCCTGTTCCTTTAGCAGCTGTCTCTCCCACTCAGTGTAACACCATTGTCCTCCTCACTGGCAGGGTGTTGAGGGCACATTTTCAGTGTGATGCTAGCTTAAGGTGTAACTCAAGTTCAATCCATAGCTCAAAGCACACCCTTATTGCATGATGTCATCTTAAGGGTGAGGGTGCTAGCCACTAGAGGTGGGCTTCAGCATAATGCTTAGTCTCAAGACAGACTATACATGGTAAAACTTTCATCACCTATGCCTGTTTTTATGCTTCTGATTTTACCACTGCAGTGTGTTATATTGGGTGATGTCTGCTGCAAAGACCACTAGTGATGCAGAATCTGAAACAGCAAGGCCTACACAGCAAATGTGGACCTAGTACTGCGTGTCTGGTATATTGGTCACCAGCAGTAAGACATGAGGTCCAAAACACTCAAAAGCCCCTGCAGCTGCTACTCTGAGAGTTGGTTATATCTGGTGAGGTAGAAAGACTTGAGCTGAACTTTTCCTGAGTAAAAAAAATGAAAGCTGCTCAAAGACTTCTGCCTTTGGAGGCTGTAGGACTTCCCAGTGGGTCAAACCAGCCCCATCTGTCCCAAGTTTTTGCTGAGCAGCAAAAGTTGTTTGTATGGGGTGGTCCCCTGAAAAAGCTGAGTCTATGGTCCCAGAGGTGGCACTGGAGAGCAGCGTAGTGTCTGCAGTTGTTCAGTCTTGCTGGTTATGCACAAGTTAGTTTGTCACCATTTGTGTACAGCAGTTGCTGAGTTAGTTCCTCCACAAAAGCCATGCTGGAGGTGCCTTGTCAATGGTCCTTGGTCCTCCCCTTTCACAACTGAGACATTGAAGACAGCTGCTGAGGAAAGACAGAGGTCCGTTAGAGAGGACTGCCACAGCTGGAGATGCAGTTATGCCTGGGATTTTGTTGTCTGTGGCCCTGCCAGTGACATGTTTGTGGGGATGTGAACACCTCCTTTCTGCTGCGGGTGTTGACAGAAATTGTCCAGCGTTGCCTGTTTAATCTTGCTAGGCAGTATACTGCAGCACAGAAATCCTAGACTTCCCTCCTGCTTTCCCATAAACTTACTGAGCTAGCCCGTGGAGATATTCCACAGGAGGTAAACCACCAAGGACACCGCAGCGCAGCACTTTGTGTAGGCACCTGCACCAAGATGCCTGCACGTAATAAATCCTTCAGTGAACTGCAGCATGGGACACAGCTTTGGTTTACAAAGCACAGCCTGATGTGTAAAGCATGCTAAAGGTTAATATGTGGAGAAACACTCTCCTCTCACTCGCTTATTTGGCCTCCTAGAAGCAGGTCCCTGTGGGGTGGTTAGGAGGTCCATGCTCTTCAGGTCAGGATGCATGGAAACAAGTCTGGGAAATTCCTGTGAAAGTGCTGAGGATCCTTCCAGAGGCTTTCAGTGGAGGGCTGAGAAGATCCCCAGGTGGGATGGGAAGAGCACTTCAGGGAAGGTAGAGCTGTGGTGAGGGAGGTACAGGGGCAAAACGAGATAAGAGTTACTGGAGGCAACTGGGAGGAATTTTTGTGTTATGGGGTAGTTTCTGCAGGGTGGGAAGGGCCAGGGGAGAGTGCTGTAAATCCCATCTGCCCTTTTAACACATGCAGTATCTCTGAGCAAGACAAACTGAAGCCATTTTATGAAAACCCTAGGAAAAAAAACCTACAAAATCAAGGCAGTTGCCTGACTGGGAGTGGTAGTTCACCTACACATAAACCGACAATAACTGATTTCCAGTGTGCTTTCATCTCAACATCCTACTCAGAGAAAGAGTTTCGTTGGTGGGAGAGAGAGGGGACATAAGGAAACAAAATGTGTGTGACCTTATTCATACCACTGACCTGTTTCAACCAAACCTGAAGAAAAGCAGAGGTCTTAGGATAACATGAGTTCCTGTATCTCTGCTAAGTATCAGCAATGTGTCATGGACAAGGATCTCAGGGCATGCCCCCTCTAAAGACTGGGCATTCAGGACTTGGCTAGTGTCCAGTCCATGTAAAAGCAGCTGTTTGACCAGTCCATGCAGGTACGCTTTGGGCAAAGGATGGGTGTTAAAACCAAGCTTTGCTAGTTCCCCTGGTCCTGGAACAGCTTTCTTTAAATGCATACTGGAGAAGCTCCTGCAAGTTCCTTCTTACTCATTCCAGAGAGAAAGTAGTAGCTGGAGTCACCTGGCAAATGCACCTCAGGAGCAGAATTTTACTGGGCTTTTGATGTAGGCTTCTTAGCTCAGACCATGGTCAACACCTGCAGCTGTGCCTTAGCATCCTTGCAGTGGAGTCTGGACAGCTGTTGCCTGTTTTGGCTGCTGAGTACAAGTGTGGGGTAAAAATGAGACACCCGTTCCATCCTTCTCTGCATTGCTGCATCTGACAGTGTATGTGACACTGTCTGCACTGGACTTTCACTTCGATGGAAAGGGAGCCAGAAGTGCCACACTGCCTGGTGGGACTTGGACTGTGGGTTTGGGGGGGGTGAAAGCCTTTTCCCCTTCACAGAGTGTTGTGGGGACATGCCTGGGAGTTGTCTGCTCCCAGAAGGGACACACAGTACTCTCCTGGCTTGCAGATCAGCAGAGACACAGTTAAAGAAAGGTCAGTTTTTCCTTCTGCATCCCTTGGAAAACTCTTGTGTAGAGCCTGCTTGCTTGTACTAAGGTGAATTTTGCAGAGCCAACATGACGATAACAAAAGTATACCATGGCTCGCAGACAGGTATAGCACAAACAAGCTATTTAAAGCCTGAAATTCTGATGAAAAAATACTAGATGATTAGCAAAGTAATTTTACTCCGTTCGCAACAAATGTGTTCATTTGCATGAAAAGTGCAGTGAACATAGATTAGCTGAAACAAAAGCACAGAGATTGGGCAGTTTTCCTCTTTGATGCAAAGATTATAATTAGTTCGTATTTTTGTATGTGATGGTTTGAAAATGTCTTAACTGAATATAAGAGCAAGTGTAACTTCTCCAGAAGTGTTTCACCTGTTGTTGGATGCTTAACTCAAACTGCTGGATTCTTTTCAATCAGATCAATTAGATTTTCTTACATTCTTACATGTGACATCCCCCCCAAAGCCCTCTAAAGTTATTGTTTGCCTGGAATAGGCTCTTTAATGCTATTGTTTAATGACCTTGCTCCATTCCCACTGAAATCAGGGAAGTTTTGCTCATACTGCCAAGAGAGCCCTAACTTGCAAATCATTTCCAGTTCCCATCATTGAAATCTTTTGCTTGCCTGATGCTGTATTGTTTAAAATGACTTAAGTACTCTTAGAAAATAAAGGCCAAATCAGTTCAATTCTACATTTGAAATGTCAGTGTCATGCTGCTTTTATGTAGGCATATGCATATTGAGTATTATTTTCTGAGTGTAATTGCCTTAAGTGCTGTTGATCGTGCAAAGAGAATGATGCATTCTCTGACTCAAGGGTCTGAGAATCAAAGATCCAAATCCTGCAAATGCTTAAGCATGTGGAGAAAGCCCTCTCAAGGGATGACACAGACATCCAGCTACTCTTGTGTTGAAGGCTGGGGGTCCACATTTATCAGACTGAAACCAGCAGAAGCACACAGCATCTCATCCCTGAGCAGTAATGGTCATTGGAGGGAGAGGCTTGGCAGGAGAGAAGGAGAAGGTGAATACAGGTGCAGGTAGGAGAAGAACAGTGCAGATGGAGTGTTTGGAATCAGATGAAAGTAGCCAGATGGGGCACAGAAAAGACTGGGAAGACAAATGCACAGAGGAAAAAGAAAGCAAGGTTGGTAAATCCAGGATCAGGCAGTGACCCTTCAACTTAGTGGTGTCCGTAACATGAAAATGTTAGGTTGAAATCTGTTTTCAAATTGTTTGTACAAGGCTTGTTGTGACTAGCTTCATTCTGCTCTATCTCTCTACACCTGGACTTGTGTAAAGCATTTGACACTGTCCCACATGACATCCTTGTCTCTAGAGAGACATGGATTTGACTGATGGACCACTCAGTGGATAAAGAATTGGCTGGACGGTCACACTCAAAGAGTTGTGGTCAATGGCTCAATGTCCAAGTGGCAACCAGTGATGAGTGGTGTTCCTCAGGGGTTGGTACTGGGACCAGTACTATTTAACATCTTTGTTAGCAACATGGATATTGGGATTGAGTGCACCCTCAGCAAGTTTGCCGACAACACCAAGTTGTGTGGGGCGATCAACACACTGGAGGGAAAGGATGCCATCCAGAGGGACCTGGACAAGCTCAAGAAGTATGCTCATGTGAACCTCATAAAGATCAACAAGGCCAAGTGCAAGGTCTTGCATGTGGGTTGGTGGAATCCCACACACAAATACAGATTGGGCAGAGAATGGATTGAGAGCAGCTCTGAGCCAAAGGACTTGGGGGTGTTGGTTCATGAGAAGCTCAACATGAGATGGCAAGGTGCACTAGCAGCCCAGAAAGACACCTGTATCCTGGGCTGCATCAAAGGAAGTGTGGCCAGCAGTTGGAGGGAGGTCATTCTGCCCCTCTACTCTGCTCTGGTGAGAACACACCTAGAGTACTGCATCCAGCTCTGGGGCCCCCAACATAAGAAGGACATGGACCCATTGGAGTGTGTCCAGAGGCAGGCCACAAAGATGATCAGAGGGGTGGAGCACCTCTACTGTGAAGACAGGCTGAGAGAGATGGGGCTGTTCAGCCTGGAGAAGAGAAGACTCCGGGGAGACCTTATAGCAGCTTTCCAGTATCTGAAGGGCACCTACAAGAAAGCTGAAGAGGGACTTTTTACAAGGGTATGTAGTGATATGACAACGGCTAATGGCTTCAAATGGAAAAGGGTAGATTTAGCTTAGATATTATGAAGAAATTTTTCACTCTGAAGGTGGTGAGGCACTGGAACAGGTTGCCCAGGAAAGTTGTGGAGGCCCCATCCCTGGAGGTGTTCAAGGCCAGGTTGGATGGGGCTTTGAGCAATCTGGTCTAGTGGAAGGTGTCCTTGCCCATGGCAGGGGGGTTGGAAACAGATGATCTTTAAGATGCCTTCCAGCCTAAACCTATCTATGATTCTATGATCCTAAGTAATAAGAAAATAAAGGGGAGTTTGGGAAGATGAGCAGCGCTATAAAATTAGGCCACTTTGAAGACCCATAGCATTTATAAGAGTTGCCAGTTCAAACTGCCTGCTTTTTCTGAGCACCCTCTCTCTTTGAGGAACATTCATTCTGTTCTACATTGCATAATTTCTCATAAGCAGTGCCCCACATTACAAGCTAAGGGTGTTGAGATCTCATAATCCATAGTGGTTTGTATTGCCTATTAATCTTTAGGCTTGTTTGCTGACTAGTGAGAACTTCATGGGATCCTGTCATGGTCACCCAGACAGCTACAGATGTGTTCAGAGCACCGTGTCTTGATGTAGTGGAGGTAGAAAAACAGTACAAGAAAGACATGGACCTGTTGGAGAGGGTCCAGAGGACAGCCACAAAGATGATCAGAGGGATGGAACACCTCCGCTATGAGGACAGGTTGAGAGAGTTGGCGTTGTTTAGCCTGGAGAAGAGAAGGCTCCGGGGATACCTTACTGTAGCCTTTCAATACTTAAAGAGGGCTTATAAGAAAGATGGGAACAGACTTTTTAGTAGGGCCTGTAGCAATAGGACAAGGGGTAATGGTTTAAAACTAAAAAAGGGTAGATTTAGACTAGATAGAAGGAAGACATTTTTTTAAAATGAGGGTGATGAAACACCGGAACAGATTGCCCAGAGAGGTGGTAGATGCCCCATCCCTGGAAACATTCAAGGTCCGGTTGGACGAGGCTCTGAGCAACCTGATCAAGCTGAAGATGTCCCTGCTTATTGTAGGGGCATTGGACTAGATGATCTTTAAAGGTCCCTTCCAACCCAAACTATTGTACGATTCTATGAAAAACAGGGAGGGTTTGGGAAAGCTGTATAGTTAATGTACAAATATCTATAGACATTACACCCTAAGCATTGCTAGCATTGATAGTACAGAACAATTTCCTTTTTCATGCATATATGTTTTATAAAACACTCATTTGATGGCTCTTACTTCACTGAGTTACCTGATCCCTGAAGGTAACATCTGAGGAAAGGCCCTCCCACAGCTTGTGAATGAAGGAGGGAAGCTTATTTAAAGGAGGACCAAGCCAAGTGGTTCTTGGAAGTGGTTGGGAATTTCTTTGCTTCAAAGAGAGAGGGGTTTGCTGGTGAAAGAAAAACCACAGTGATCTGTGAAGAGGTATTATATCTGGGAAATCCCTTCTTTTCTGGACATGCCCTCTTACAGGAACATGAAAGATCACTGCAAGTGGAAGACAGCACGTGCATTTGCTTGTTTTGCCTACTCCTTTGACATCCCTTCTACCTCCTAGGCAACTTCTACTCTCTCTTGCTATATCTACTGCAGCTGATGAGTCCCTGCACTACTCAGCTGCACACAAGCTGGCTTGTGGGAACACCACTATCACGTGCTTCTTTCAGGGTGCATCTCACGACTTTGTCCATTCCTTTTTGCATATGTGTTTGTCCATCTCCTGCATTTCATATAGCTATGTTGGATGGAAACCAGCTAGGTTTCAAGAGGCAAAAAAGCTGCTTTAGATAGCAGTCTAGTAGTGCCTCTACCTCCACAGGGCAATTACTGCCTTTTTGGTATGTATGCACATGGGGTGCAGGGTGAGTGTCTGGTATCCTGTTTCAGTAAATTACATGAGAGATCAAGCTCATCCTCTTCTGCATGCATCGTCATAACTGCTGTCTGTTGTGTGAGACAATACTTAGGAAAACAAGTGTTTGAGTCTGGTAACTGATGAGGCCAGCAGCATGCTAATGCTGGTCCAGCAGGAAGACGCATGAGGAGGGCAGAAAGGGAAGAGTTAGTCTATCCTTTCTTCTGCAGTGTGTGAGTAATGTAGTCACAGGAAATTGAGCCTCTAGACATGCTCAGCTTCCCCAGTTCAGGCTGAATTCACCACATTGATTTTATGGCTGGAGGGGAAGGGGAGAACTTGGAGATCAGTCACAAAATGGGGCTGAAAAGTGGCAGTGGCAGCTCTTTCTCCAGAGCCCTCTGATTAGAGCACTCAACATGGGGAAGATGAGGGGACAGTTGTCTGAGTCCCTCCAGCTCCTAGGCAGTCAGGAACACTTACCCCAGTATCACTGGTATGTATTTTTACCCCCTTCTGTTGACACTGTTTTGTGTCAACTTTGTATGAGGAAGCTGAGTGTCCACTGGAGCTGAGGTCCCTCCCCACCAGTTAATGAGCTGTCTTCTTCTGCATGCTATGAATATTTACATGTCATATGCAAGCTGAAGAGCTTTGTGGGAAATCTAGGACAGCTGCCCTCAGCACAGCTCATAGTGTGACCTGCAGGTATCCAGGTGTGCACAGGGATCACCTTTACAGGTTGGATCTGGAAAGGGCATGATTTGTAATGTGGGTGAGAGAAATGAGGCAAGGCTTGCAAGGGGAAGAGGACAAATTTTATTAGCTAAGCTAAAAATCAGGCAAGTTCTTGTATGCATGTGTACACAAAGGATGTGAGTGTGAGTGAAATACACCTGGTAAAAGGCAGGGGGGAAGCCAAAGGAAAACATGTGCAACCTTCCAGAAACCCTGACTAATGATATCTCCTGATGTGTGGCCTCCTATTTGATGTGCAGGAGGCAAGGGCTCTGTGATCCCTGCAGCTCTGCAGGGAGCTTTCAACTGGTGTCCTTTGAGACTGGTGTCCTTTGAGATAGGGCCCAGCAGTCGCATCCAGACTTGTGAACGTCTGTGTTCATGTAAGTGTCTAAACAGGAGTGATTTCTCTGGTGTGTCTGCTCCTCTGGTGTGTGAGGTGACATTTCAATGGTTGCTTCCAACTGCTGAAGACTTTCCTGACCTCAAGACCAAGTGTTTTCATGACCTCAAACAGAATTTTTGAAGAAAAGGCAAAAATTTCTCTCTGTGTGGAGTGAGTAGGGTTATGTCTGGTCCAGAGGGAAAGCCTGAAAGAAAAGCAACACAGAGCTACAATGCGCTTGTGGCCTATTAAGAACAGAATTATCTGAAGGTGTGCACAGACCTCCAGTGTCTAATCTAGCAGGGAGGATGCTTCTGGGCATGCTGCTCTTTGTAGTGCAGGCAACGAAAGCAAGAAGTCAGTTGATGGGTGCTGAAAGGTGAGTGTGCAGCTCCCAGGGGACATTGCCTGGAGGACCCCAGGGGTGCGTGATTACCCAACTGAAATGGCAGATGAGGAGCTCTTAATTTCTGCATCTGGCTTCTGCTGTACAGAAAGCCACTACTGTTTCCCTGGGTATGTAAGTGCTGGTTTGGGAGATTTTATTTTTCAGGGTGTGAAGTTTTAGCACAGGTGGGTTGTGAGGGAAGACAGAAACCCTATATCTATGATGCTGGGCACTAGCACTGCCTGGATGTCACTGTTGCTTCCGTATCATGATAATCTATCCCAGGGGCCTCACACTGCACAATTCAGCTTGGATGGGAACTTCTGGGAGAAGGCCAGCATCTGCAGACATGGATGGCCAAGGTCACGTTTCGGTGCTTGTGCCGAGGCAGCCACGCTGTAACTATATGAGGGTGAGCAGCTGCAGTGTCTGCTGGAGTGGAGTGTAAAACTCAGCCCTGGGTCACTGAGGTCTCTCCACAGGCTGATTCCAGTGGGTTTTCATCATGTCCTTGAAAGCGGGCATATGCCCACACACATTGCTGAATCAGGGCCCCAGGCCCTGGCCTCGTGTCTTACAAAGGGTGCTTCACAGTCAAAGCAGCTGGAGCTCCCTTCATGGAGCTGAGATGTCTTCTGGTGAACTGCACAACAAACTGAAAATCAGCCCTTTTTGCTTGTCTGCTATCTGCTGCCATTAATTCACTTGAGATAATGAGGCAGCAGCGATCAGAATGAATTAATTTGGGATTTGCAGGTTCTCAAATGTTTTTCCTCAGACAGCTTTCTGTTGAGTTTGTGGACTTTGGGGATCAGCTGCTATTTAAAGCAGCAATGTATGAACTTCCTTGATGGCTTGTGCTCTGCCTGTCTAGCTGAACCAGAGGAAGAAGCAGTGCATGAGGGTGCAAGCCTGCAACTCAGTGCTCTGCTGCTCTGCCTGGGCTACCCCATCCCTGGTGGGATTGATCTCTCTGAGTTTCTAGCATCAAGGTGTAAGCTTTTAAATCTTCCTGTGTGCTGGGCTCTTCTCTGTGGCAGCTAATGTTGCACTGGAGACCTGTACAGCCTCGACCTTTCCAGGAAGGGACTGTTACTCCTTGACAGCCACTTCTTTGGGACTAAAGCAGCTGTTATTCCCTGTTTATTACTTGACACAGGCAATTAAATCTGCTGCTTCCACTTGCACAGTTCATCCTCTGCCCCAGGGGATCAAATTTTTGGTGCTGGGAGTAAAGCAGCTAAATAGAAAGAAGGAGCTAAGAAAAAGGGGCAGAGGAGTTTGGGGAGTGGTGCAAGAACATGGCGAGCTGCTGTGTGAGCTGCCCCCCAAGCTGTGCAGAGCAGAAGCAAGTGCCTGCATCTGGGGACCTGGACATGCTGTGCAGGGGCTGCTGTCTCCCTGGCCCAGCCCAGCCCAGCCACAGCATGGGCAGGACAGCCCTCTGCAGCACCACATCCAAAGATGTGCCACGTTTCCCTGCCTGCCTGAGCATTTTAAGCATGATTCATACCTTTCATACCTGGACGTCCATACCTTTTTTAACAGACTCTTTGACTTGGGTGGACACAGTGAGGGCAACTGGAGACACAGAAGGCTGTGGTGAGAGCCTGGAGTCTGGAAACCACCTGCTGAAAGGCAGGTGCTTAAAAATGCAGGTAGAGGCTGAGATCTGCAGCCTGACTTTCAAATGGGCAGAGAATATGACATTTCCCACAGGCTTTAATAGCAACTGTTCAGAAACAAAGCAGCAAAACTACTCAACAGATTTGTCATCTGTGTGCCTGACATCAAATTTTCACCTTCTTTTTATGTCTGGGTCCACATTTTCCTCCTTTTTTACTACAAAGAAGTTTTTGCGTGCTTTGCACTGGGAATTGAAAGGAGGAGCCAGGATGAAAAATCAGGTCTTCTGGTCTTGATCTTGCAAATGCACTTATCTGGGATGCTGCAAGCTGACACAAGGTCTGTGAAATCCATGGAGAAGGCTGTGTTTGACCTCAGTAAGCCTGAACTTGCATTGGCAGGAGCCTGACCAGCAATCCTATGTTCAGAAGCTATAGCTCCATTTCCCCCACCAGATGCTGGAGCAAGCCTTCTACCATCTCCTGAACAGAATGATTCTTTGATCTTGCCTGTAAGCTTTGGTTTAACAACATGAATTGCTTTTTTTAATGTTTAGATAAAAATCAACACTCAGCCCACACCTTCCTATTTTCAAAGCAGGAATTTTTAACTGGATGGAAGTATAGACCTGTGACAAGAAGAGATGGTACCTAGAACTGTCCTGGTGACTGATTTTGCACTTGCAAGTTACTACAGAAAACTTTTCAATCCAGAAATATTTTAGCTGGCACTTGTTTAATTTGGAGCCTCTTAAAATAGAATGAGTTATTTTAGAAGCCTTTTCTGCCTTGAGCTTCCTAGTACCTATTAGGAAATATTAAGTGTGCATTCACTATGCTAAAAAGAATAATGGAGATCTCAGAGCAATCAGTTCTGTGTGGGATGCTTAAAGTGTTAACATATTTTGAAGTGATTATTTCCAAATTAAGATACCTAGAGTTGGAAGTGATCACAATGTGACTTCTGCAGTTGAAAGACATGAGTAGGAAATATAGAGAGCTAGCAGAGTGTATGTGTTCTGAATTAGGATTAAGTGTTTATTGTGTGCACTCTCTCAGCCCATTGCTACAGCATTATTAATATCCATCTATATATAATTGATTTAAAAGCTATTCACCCTAAGAGTCAGTTTCCGTGATCTGAGAATTTCACACGGGGCTGCTAATCTCAGCAAATTTAAAGCAAATATTGTTGTTATTTGTTATTGTACAGCTGGTTTTATTGTTTCCTTTTTTTGTACATAGGAAGAAATTTTCTTTTCAATGGAAAAATAGCACTGCTGCCACAGCAGAGAGAACAACCTTTTGCCCACATCTTCATTTTGGATGGAGAGGCATGTGCCAGAGAAAGCCATGTGATGCCAAATTGGCATATGGCAGTGGTGAGTTTCTGTCAGGTGGCGCTTTGGCCACCCTGCTGCCGCTTGGGACCGTTGTGATTTTGAGAGCATTAATATTTGCTTCTCTCTGGAAACCCCAGGGAGTTTCAGGATTCCCAGCCAGTCTCGAACCAGAACTCCAGTTAGCGACTGGAAAAAAAAAGAGAAACTGGCTGCTCATGGCCTAGACAGGTATACTCTTCGCTGGGTAAAAAACTGGCTGGATGGCCGTACCCAGAGAGTGGTGGTAAATGGAGTGAAATCCAGTTGGTGTCCAGTCACAAGTGGTGTCCCCCAGGGATCAGTGCTGGGGCCGGTTCTCTTTAATATCTTTATCAATGATCTGGATGAGGGGATCGAATGCACCCTCAGCAAGTTCGCAGACGACACTAAACTAGGAGGGCGTGTTGATCTGCTTGAGGGTAGATTGGCTCTGCAGAGGGATCTGGACAGGCTGAGGCCAATGGTATGAGGTTCAACAAGGCCAAGTGTCGGGTGCTGCACTTGGGTCACAACCCCATGCAGCGCTACAGACTGGGGGCAGAGTGGCTCGAAAGCTGCCTGGCAGAAAAGGACCTGGGGGTGTTGGTGGACAACCGGCTGAGTATGAGCCAGCAGTGTGCCCAGGTGGCCAAGAAGGCCAACACCATCCTGGCCTGCATCAGGAATAGTGTGGTGAGCCGGACTAGGGAAGTGATCATCCCCCTGTACTCGGCACTGGTGAGGCCTCACCTCGAGTACTGTGTTCAGTTTTGGGCA
>VUYV01000341.1:356359-393631 GCA_008711295.1 Anarhynchus alexandrinus
CAAGAGGAAACGGGTTCAAGTTATGTCAGGGCAGGTTTAGATTGGATATTAGGAAGTATTTTTTCACTGAAAGGGTTATTAAACATTGGAATAGGCTGCCCAGAGAGGTGGTGGATTCACCATCCCTGGAGGTGTTTAAGAAAAGGGTAGATGAGGTGCTTAGGGACATGGTTTAGAAGTGGGTGGGTGGTGGTTTGTTTTTGGGGGTTTTTTTGGTTGGGTTTTTTTGGGGTTTTTTTTGTGGTGTTTTTTTTTGTTTGTTTGTTTGTGGTTTTTTTGTTTTTTTTTCCCAGGGTAGGTTAACGGTTGGACTTGATGATCTTAAAGGTCCCTTCCAACCTCACTAATTCTATGATTCTATGATTCTATGACTGCAGTAACACCTGCAGGCTTTGAGATGCTTTTTCAGCCTGCAATCATGAGAAGGTGGCAATCGCATGGTCCTGTGGAAAACAAAACAGTGATGCTGCATGGGGACCAGCAGCCGAAGCAGCTGATAACTAACTGCCTGCCCCCGCCTCAGGGCAAGGCCATGGTGCAGAGAGGATGGTGGGAGGAGAAGGCACCCACCCCGCAGACCAGCATGGTAAGGCAGGGTGAAGCAGTGTTGGGAGGTAGGCAGGGGGTAGTTGTGTTAAAGGCTGGAGCAGCAGCAGTTTGCACATGTATTTTTGTAAGCTTCTGAGGGCTATTCCTAAAAGAAAGAAGTATCGCAGAGTAGGGACAGCCTGTAAGGATGATAAAACTAATGCCCATTTTCCCTGATAAGTCCCTGCAACTCTACAGAATGGATCTTCCTCTGTTTATGTGAGCATATCCCTGTTTCTGGCACTTTTTCTGTAGTGTGTGTTCATAAAGGTGCTAATTCTCCCCCAAAATCAGAAAAAGTTACATGAAAAAAAGGTTGGCTTAAGCCACAGCATGGTAAAAATTTTATGCTCTTTCTTTTTGCTTGTCCTGCTGCTCGGAGCCAGCAGTTTAGGCATAACTCTCTGTAACTCAGCAATCCCGAAGCACAGAAGTTTCTGTCCACTGCTTGGGCTGCTGCAGCAATTTCTAAGTCCACCTTATTACTGAAGTTGCTGCTAGTTAGCCAAGGAATTCAACACATACACAGATCACACCCCCACAATTTAATAGCTCTGCATGGCTGTTCATCAAAACCCAAAACAAAATATGCCTGGTCTGCATTTATTCTAAAAAATGACCCTAGTCTACCGAATTAATGATTTCTCTTCCTTATGCAATGTGCTATGCTATTAGAAACAAAGGGTAGTGTCTGCACTTGCAGTTTTCTCCTTACAAAAAATTGCCTCAGCCTTCAAACTCCTTTGTGTTGTGTTCAGTGCTCTGCAACAGTACCTCCATGTTTATCAAAGGAAATGCTAGTTTTTTCAGTGTCTTGAGTAATAGTGGAGCCAAACAGCTTCTGGTGGGTGTTAAAATACTTTTCTTGTTTGAAAGTTCATACAGCAGATATTTTTTAACAAACAAAAGCACTGATTATTGGCACCTGCTGGAAAGGCAGTAAAATTAATTCAAATCAGACTGAAACCTATTGTGCTCATGACTTACCTGGCCCATGTTAAATGGAGCTCAAGAGGGTGTTTCAATACATTCCCATGGAACTTTTCATCAAAAATATCTTCTAAATGAAAAGACATTAAACATGTATTTGTCTAAAAAAAGTGCTTCCCAGTACCCTTCCTGCCCCAATGGCTCAGAGCATTTTGGGCTCACATTTGTGCTAAGCAAAATCTTTAAATCTGAGGTAACTGCTAAAATGGGTACCCTGGACAAAACACATAATGAGGAAGAAAAGTGAGACAGTAACTGGGTTTAAGCCCTTCAGGGAAAGCTGTCTGGGGTCTGCATCTGCACAGTGGGAGCTTTAGCCCTGGTTGGGATCATGGAGTGGGCCTTTTTTTAACATCCCTTGATGACAGGCCAGGTGGCTCAGGCCAGCTTTCCAAGCACAAATTCTCTGACATGGAGGCCCCCTGCTGTTCCTCTAGGCAGAATACGAATTTGGGCAAAATCCTCAGTATGGGGCAGAGCTGGACTAGACCCTTTCACACATTAAACTGACAAACAGCTGGGCATAGCTCCCACTCTGCAAGGAGCCACCATGAACTTTGCAGCAGTGACTGCTGCAGATGGATGCTGGGTGAAGGAATGGCACATGCTTGAAGACCAGCAACCTGCCACCTTGGTCAAATCCTGGTTGCCCCAGGTGCTCAAGTAACTGACAGCAGGAATGTACATTGGCCATGATGCTGCAGCATAAAACAAGGAGGGAGCTGGGGGACGCTGTGTCCTTGTGTGAACATCAGCACTCACATGATGATTTGAAATCATTGAGCTGTGTCACTGCATAGTGAATGGTTGCAGCATGGCACAACAGACATGGCAAGGGGACAGGAGCATGGATCTTACCTGCAGTGCTCCTCTGTGGTGGTGAGGCCATGGCATGCTACCCATCTTCCTTGCTTTCGGCTTTTGCTAAACAAGATGTAGAGCTGAGGGCTGAAGTCCATGCTGGAGAGCGTGTCTCATCCAGCAGGTTCTTCTGGACAGTTCGGCATGTTTCAGCCAGCCATGACATGAGCTTGCTGGTAATGTCCCCCCACGAGCCCCTCTCAGACTGACAGCTAGTGGGACAAAGCTTGCTGACTTGTCCTGGGATGTGTGCCAACAGATTACCCATTGCTGGATAAATTTGCCCTTGTTGTTAGGAAAAGAGGGAATCCTTCTGTCCACTGTAAGGAGCCAGATAACTGGGAGGCATGCTTCTGGATTGGCTAGAGGCATTAGTGGGGCATAAAAGAAGCTACAGTGCAAAGGCTGTAGTAAACACACATGGTAAAAGGAAATAATTACTGAGATAGATAGGTCACTTCTCTATGAAATAGCCTCGAACCCATTTGAGCTGGGTGCAGAAAAACCATTTGGACAAACAAAGGTCTTTCAGCTGTCAGAGAATAATGCAGTCCATATTCAGTGTGACAGCTTATCCTGGACATTCTTGTGGAGGAGTGACACAGAGTGAGGCTGGGACACAAACAGCAGCATTGGAGTGGAAGTAGAGCAATGGCGTCACCTCCATGATTGCTATTGGAATGACTGCAGCAGCAATGTTCTGTCCAGCCCTGAGCCTGCAGCTCATAAACACACTGCTAATTTAGAGGAGGCTCTGAGAAGAGCAATGAGAACAATTAGGAGACCAGAAAACTTGCTTTTGTAATGAAAGAGTTGTGAGTTCAGTTTATTTGACTTATCACTCAGGAGGCCATGGGCTGACTTGATCCACATCTGTAAGTACCTGCTGGGAACAGGGATGTGACAACAGAGGGCTCTGTGGTCAAGCAGGCAAACAGGTAACAAGACCCAGCCACAGCAGGTTAAAACAAAACAAATCCAAAGCAGAAGTGAAGGGTAGCTTTTACCAGCTGGGTTAATTAAGGGCTGTGCTAGGGTCCCAGTCTTGCTCCAGAGGTTCCCCTTGAACCTCAGCACTCCTGCCAGCTGGAAGGGGGAGTTAGCAGAGGAGCAATCCCTGCCTTGCAGTTCACCTACGGGAAGGCTGCCAGGGTGCCATGGGCTTGCTTTAATGCCCACGTCTGTGCGGCTCTGTGGATGGCCCTGCCATGAAAGATCTCTCTGGATCCCATGCACTGTGTATCCTGAAACAGGATAACCTTTTGGGGTGGAGGTCTATAGGATGATCATGGGGAGCTGTCCTGGGCACAAGGCTCCCAAGAGTGTCTTTCTGTCTGGAAAGGATAATGGAAAAATTATACTGTCAACTGTGCCCAGGTTTCCTCCAAGAGGGAGCTAGATTGCATGAAATCATTGCTACCAGTCTCGGATCAGAGTCTGGGAGTGAAACAGAGCCTAGGATTGGGATGTTGACATGGCTTTGCTTACTGCTGTGTTGAAGTAATACACCACTGCTATTGCTATGCCTGGCTATATTAATGTTTTAGAAGACCTTACACAAAAGCTCAGAAGGGTTTTCCTTGCCAGCTGAATGGCCAAATTTTCATTGTTATCCCAAGGATTAACTCTAGTGCTCAGACAGCTATGTAGTTTTCTTTCCTAGCTGCGGAAGTAGCTGATACTGTCTCTGAGAGACTGTATGACTTCTTGAATGAAACCAGAAAGCACAGAGATTTTCTGTGAGCTGCTCTGCTCCACTACTCAGTAACACATGGTATTTGTCCATAGCAAACCCTTCTCCCTAGGAGAGGATTATTAGAGAGGCTCATCTTGGTGAAATACATACTGTAACAATGAACTCGTCTAAAGAGGACATTTTCTGCTTGCAAGGAAAAAGCTTTAACAATTTGTTGGATTCAACCTTTCCTCCCTTGGAGTGAGGTGAAAAGAGTACTGCATTCAATGATACAAGTTGCTTTTATACCCAATTTTGTTCCCTTTCTTAACACATTCCACTGAGAGGATAACTATTTATTACCCGAAGCTGTAATGCTCTTCTAACTAGAGTTCTAATGCTGGCTCACCCTCTGTCATAAACATTTCAGTCTAGAAGTTGTAGAGCAGACCTGGGTGATGTCCCCTCTGCAATGTGCTCCACAGCCTCACCTCCAGTGGCCCCAGAGCTGTGTGTGCCAACTTTGTGTTTTGAAGGAAAACACATTCCCCATTTTCCAGGTTTCTCTTGGGGTTTGGATTGTGGGGAACCTGGCTGCAGCTCTTGTGATTTCCTTTCATTTTCTTTACTCCTGGCATTTCCCATGGTGGCAGCTGGCTTTCCCCAAAGGCCTGCTCGTGTCTGTACTTCCACACCAGTAAGCGGGGAAGCAGCAAGTGTTGGTACACAGTGAACCTCGGGGGACACTTGCAGCTTCCCTTTATTGACTCCAGAGGCCTCTCTTGAATTTGCAATCTAAATGGCTTTGGACTGGATAAAGGCAAATGCACCCCTGACAAACTCTCTGGAGACTGCATGTGTGCTTAGGGCTTGAATCAGCAGAAAAAGTTTTAGTGACTCCATTGGCTTTGAACGAGGCACAGGAGGATAGGCCAGTGGTGAAAGCAAGGAAAATCAGAGACCTAGTACCTCAGCAGAGGAGGTTGAGGGGAAAGAGAGATGAGATTGTTCTTCTTCCCTTCTCCACATGAAATTCTTTAATAAAAGCCAAACAGACTTGCTTTCTGTTCTAAGGAAAACTGATTTTACAGTGAGTAGGAGATTTAAGTTCTGACAGGATGGGCTGGCTCAGGGCTTATAAAATTGTTACGCTTCCAGCTCTTCCAGATATGCCATCTTTTCTGCAAATGTGTTTGTCTGAAATCTGCTGTCTTTGGATGTTTGCCTGTAACTCCAGATGTTCAATAGCCTGGTCAGAGTTGTTACGCAGCAGTTTAGAGTCCATGCACTGCAGATGAACTATTTGCTACAGACTGAAATTGATGTGTTGAACTTTTTGTATGTGGTGCAGAGAGGGTCATGTGCTTGGTATGCCAGGGGATCATTGCACAGGCTTGTCTGTGGTGGGACTTGTGCACGTCCATGATTTTTGTCCTGGAAAACTCTCCATGGGGAGAAGCATGGCAGCCCTCTTTGGGGGGAAGGTGTATGAGACTGAATATGTGTATTCAGGTGTATGAGACTGAATAATTAAAGTGCTTTTCATAGTTAACAGGCTGTTGAAAACCTCTGCTTGGCAAGATGAGGCAGATTATCAACCCTGAGGTTGACATCCCCCTTTTGCAGGTGAAGTCTATAAACATAAGTGGAGGAATGCTTGATGGAACCGTAGACCACCTAGATCCAGTATCTAGTCTCTGACTATGACCAGTGACAAACCCTCCACTGGACAAGCATAATATGGGAGATAATATTTGGTGACAGTTTGGCAGTTCACCTAAAATCCTGGTCTTGACACCTCTGACAGCTAAGTTATGTGGAGAAAAAGACTTTTTGCTGTTTTGGGGGCAGGCTGCTGTGGTGTTGAAAGATGACTCTCATTCTGTGATGTAAGGCGATTTCCTGACTGTCTGTTATGATTTGAGAAACCCACAACAATTTATTGATGATTAGACAATTATTCTATCACCTGATGACCCCTCCCCACCTGGGAAGGGGAATCAGGAAAAAACAAGGAAACTCGAGGACTGAAATATAACCAGATTTAATAGGATAAGACTAGATAATTAACATTAATAACACTAAAGAACCAATATTGATCCCAACACCAATATAAAATATACAGGGATTATACTGAGCCAATTATATCAGTAGGAAGCTGTGCACTCCCAGCAGTGGACAGTAAATGTTGTACACTGCGAACGCTACGGCTTCGGAAGGGAAGGCCTTAGGGGTCTGGCACCTGGGCAAGAAGTTCTCAGGATGGCAGCCATCAAGGGAGAAAGAACTTTGCAGCAAACTTTCTAATTTATATTGAATGTGACGTTCATGGTATGAAATAATCCTGTTGGCCAGCTTGTGTCAAGTTCCCAGGTCTCACTCCTCCTCATCCCCGCACCTCTCTAACTCAAAAACACTGAGACCTTGAAACCCACATGCCATAGCTGTCTATAAAGTAAATATTTTCACAAATTCAGACACTGGAGTCTTCTAAAAGTGCAGTTTTCCCAGACATTAGAAGATAAATTAGTCCTGTGTCACTCAAACCAGGACACTGTCACTCCATGACTGTCCTCATTTTCCCCAGCTGCCCCCCCTCCTCAGCAAAGGTCTCTGTCACTTGTCTTCATGCAGGGGACTTGTCCTTTCCCTGGCCCCACTATCTGCCTCTGCCTGTTACAGCCACCACTGCAGTACTAGGCAGCAGGTTTCCTCGCGTGAGCGCAACTCTTTCCCACTCGCTTTCCCAGCTCTTAATCTCTGATCCTCAAAGAACAGCACCTTAAGCATCTTCATGTTACTTCCAGTCATGGCTCTCTTTGCTGATCTTTGGGAAGTGAGCTTGTAAAATGTCTCTGATTTGCTGCAAACTGGAGGTGAAATAGTAAATTTTAATTGCCCTCTGAATCCAGTGGGTTGGACAAACTCTCCCTGCAGCTCAAAAGCACTGTGTGTTCTGTTCTGTAAATCAGGTGCTTTATTAGATACACTGTAGTGGAAAATGCAATGTAAAACTGAGTGTAGACTTATTTTAGGCATGGTAGTAGCAGAATAAGGAAGGGAAATATCTTTGATGTACTGGGGGAAGTCATTTAGGAAGAAATTTGAATGGTTAATTAGAGAAAATTACCTCAATCTAATACTTTAAGGCTAATTTAAATGCTCCAGTCTCTTTCGTGTAAGGAAAAATCTCTTGTAATAGCTTAGATTGTTATAAAGGGATGTAAGTTTAGCTGTAGCAACAAATTTTTATAAATTTTCCATCTAGAAACATTGTTAAAGTGGTGCCCAAAATATTGTGACAGTGATGTAGAAATCATAGTGGGATTCTTTTTTTGGGGGGAGAGGGGGGAAGGTTGGGGACAGGGAGAGGACAGGGAAAGATTTATGAAGCTTTTCCAATTTTGATGTACAGCATAAGGGCCAGAGACTTTGAGATCAAAAGCCATACCTGTGTGATTCCTGAATTTTAAACTGTCAAAAGAAACACTTAATCTCTTGCTAAATCCCAGGATTTATAGGGGTGCCAGTGAAAATGCTTCTTTTTCAGAGTAGGTATCATATTGCAAATTCCCAAAACATTTTGTTTGGTTTAAATTAAGAAATTAAAAAAAGCCTCAGACTAATTACCCACCCTTCATTAATTTAATCTTTTACCCAGGCTCCCAGTTGTTAAACTAAGAGCTTGAGGGTGACGTTTGACAAATTTCCCAAAGCAGAATTCTGGCTTTCTCCTGCCAAAGACCTGAAGTTTTGCAGGTTGTGCTGCCCATGAGGTGGTAGTACACAGTCAGCTTGCAACTGTAGAGTTGCTGCAAAGGCATGACCAAAGTGGGAGAAAGAACCCACTTGTCCCATTACCACTATATTCCACTCTCGGTTGCCTTGGTTTGGGTTGTCTATTATTTCCTTGTTATTTTCTTTACTTTCTAATGAAGTAATTTTCTAGCTGAAGAGACTGCTCTCCCTCATTGCTTGCTAAAACTCTGATTGGTCAAGAGAAGCCTTGGTATGATTTTACTGATTTTCCAGTTAGAAGAGGACATTACTCTTTTTCTGTCTGCCTAGTTTCCTGTGCTGCCCATGCCTCCCCACCTGATGCAAACAAGGCAATGTATTAGAGAAACAAGGATAAAACAGGGCCTGGAGATGGACTATGACTACTGCTATCCCTGCAAGAGATATCCCTGCAAGCACCAGCATTTGTTGCTGTCAGCACTGTACTTTTTCTGCAGCAATATGAAGCATTTGGAATTTTAGTTCCTATTTTCACTTACCTTCATTCTCACAAGAACTAAAAGCAAGCCAGCTGACAGCTTGTCCCTCACTAAGAAAACCCCCTTCCTTCCAAAATCAGTAAAAACCCGTTCATATTACATGTATAGCATGAGTCCAGGCAGCAGCCTGTGTGTGGCCATTAGCCTGTTCATGAGGGAGAGTTCGTATGGGAAACTCCAGAAAATTGCCTTAATGAGTCAGTACCGTGCAGCCCACACAGGGGTAGCCCTTTATTTTCTGCTGAGAGGTGGTAACCTATTAAGCTACTCTAAGATGCAGCTCTACCCTCACACCTCCAGGAGGGATGAATGCCATTTAGTCACTGGGTAGATAACACGTCTCATGACAGTATCTGCAATTACCTAATGAGAAGTTGTGGGATATTTTTTCCCTTTGGGAGATACATTTTCAATGTAATTATGCATCTCCTACACCAGGGATGCTTTGTTTCAGCTAGTGTAAATTCTGCTTTCCACTGCAATTTTTGCAGAGGAGTGGGACAGATTCTGTTAGTCTAGAATAAATATGCAGTGATTCATATTTTACTAGAATAATTCCATTATGTCAATGTTACAATAATAAACATGTCTTTTTTTTTTTTTTTATATAGCACAGTTCTGACAGTATTGTGTTTTGAAAAACATTAGAAGAGTGGATTAATTTCCACAGAAGCGGTCAGCACTCCACTTCTTATATAAGCATGATGTGGCAGCTTTGGGACCAGAATACAAATGGCTCCTGAAGGTATCTTTCTACCTACGAATTTTAATGTTAGGAACTTTAATAGTGAATGCCATGATGACTCCTTTGGGCCACTCTGGCACAAAGCTGGTGAGCAGAGAACATACTGAGCTGATGACTGCATGGCGAAATGTTCATTAGCATTTAGCCCACAACTTTTGTAAACAGGACTAAAATGGGTGTTCACCTTAAATTACAAAAAGCAGTTATAAGAAAGTAATCAGTACCTTCAGTGCCGTATGTATGCTTTCAGGCATAGATCAGCCTTCAGCCTTAGTGAAAGAAACAAGAGGGTTACTTGGTAATAACTCAATGCCCAAGACTTTTGTGTCTTTCCATGGAGCAGCTAATTCTGGCCAAAGGATTTTAGCTGGATACACCACTGGAGTTTTCTAGTATCACAGATGCTGTGTTTACAAGTGCAATTAAAGACTTTTGAACAGGATGGCGTAACAGTATATGGGGCAAAACCTGAAAATTGGGCCAGATGCTGGTCTCATTTGGATTAATTTTAATGTGCAGCAGAATTTAAGCAAAAATACTTCATGTACAGCTACTGTAAACTGAGTCTGAGTTTGATCCAGGCTGCCACATGCCTCCGTGCATCCCCCTCAGCCTTCCTCTCCAATGCTCAGGCAGCATGCTAGCCCGATATTGTGCTGGCCACAGGGAGAGAGTTGCTGTGTGCGGGCTCATGCTCCTTGGTGCCTCGGTTGCTCTGTGGCTTTGCAGAGGTCCAGGTGCCTACACCAGACCGAGGTTTCTGCCAGCCGTCACCATCAGAAGGCATGGTAGCAATGAGGCTGTATTCAAAATGATGGTTTCATATACCATCTGTGATGCCCTAAACATTCCAGTACAAATCCTGATGGGGAAAGGGAACTTGCAGGTGTAGAATGCAGCTGCAGAAGCAAGGGAAGACAGCAAAAGCTGAAGTGGCATGGCAAAGAAGAGGTGGGGAGGATGGGTATGAAATGTAGGGGCAGAGAATCGCAAGTCAGAGCTGGGAAAGGCTGGGGAAGGAAAGAGGCAGACAGCTGTTAAAGTGGCTTGAATCAGTGTGGAGAGCTCTTATTGAACAGGCCAAAGGGAGAAAGGGAAGTCTCTCTTCCTATTTTTAGCCAAGCAGCTGAATTGCTCCACTTTCCTGCCCATGGGGGTCAGGCAGTAATGGAAGCCACCCTCCGAGCAGCCACCAGCAGGAGGAGGGCTGTGCTTTTCCTGCAGGTACAGCTGATTTCCAAGTGCTGCATGATGGCATGTGCTGCGGCACAGACCTCCCCTGAGCTGAAGTTAAAGAAAATGAAAACACTGTGGGACCCAGCCATGGATGGACACATGCATGCTGCTGGCCATCCCAGGGGACTCTGGGGCATCGAGGGATGCGAGTGGCCCTCCCTTCTTGACTGCTGGGAGACCACAGCTATGCCTGGGCAGAGGTGTTTCCCATCCTGCAGGTGAGTTCCCCATCAACCTTGTGTGGAGCAGCCAGTCTCCATTTCAGCACTTGTTGCATTCCCTGTGCCTGTGAGATTGCACACTACATCATTTTGGGTATCTTTGGTAAATCCTCAGCTATCCAGGGAGATTATCTTCCTAATTTATCAGCAAGCACCTTCTACTTTTCCAGAGTGCAATTCAGTGCAGCTAAATTAGGTTCCTGCCTTGCTTTGTGCTTTGAAAGAGACTTTATCTCTGTTTAATGACTGCAGAGTACATGCTTCCACCTCACATGCTTAAATTAGGTGGCTGTACTACTGATTTGTAGTTATTATGTACTACTGTTATTATGTACTATGTTATTATGTAGTTATTATGTACTACTGATTTGCCCTGGTCCATATCCAGGAATTAACACCACAGATTTCTGGCCTTGTGGGAAGGCATCATCTCAGAAATACAGATCAAGGGTGTACCTAGCTGAGCAGACAGGATAGGAGATGATGTGTAAGGCTGAGGGTGGTAAAGGAAGAGAGGATCAGGGCTGTGCTGACATGAGTGTTAGTCACACTTACAAAGACCTGCCTGGGTTTCCTTCTCTACAGGGAGTTCTTGGTGATGTGTTCTCAGAAGCCACTTTTATCAGCGGTGGTCTGTGGGGAAGTATAAAAAATCAGGTCATTGTGCATATTTTTTTTTTACTTAACATTTTTATTTTTACTTTAACCTTTTCTTCTGCCATCACAACCCTGAAGATGGTGTTTGAAGAAGAAATGGATGAACTGACATCACCTTTTTGTACTCAAGGGGTCTGTGAAGAGAAAATCAAATGTAGCAGGTAATTCACCACTGCCAGGATTGTATCTTTTATGCAGAACACAGCCATCAGGTTTAGGTTTTGTTTTGTAATTTTGAGTTATTATCCACAAAGTATGAGTGCAAGGGCGCCACAAAGGATGGAGTTCTTGTGTCTGTCTGAGATAATCCCTTGCAGCTCAGCTTGTGGCTGGTGAAAGCCAGGCTTTGCTGGGGTTGTGTGGTTTGCCAAATGCAGGCAACAGTATAGCTTGTTGCACTGTTGCTGGTGGTGCCCTAAGAAGAGGTAGAGCTGATTCATCCCCTACAGAATAAGAGTGGCATGAATGCGGTGGCCACAACCTAAGAGGACAGAGCCTAATAAAAAAGGGCCCTATCAGCATCACAGGGCATTCATGGGCACAAAATAATCCATCTTGTCCTGCTGTATCTGCTGTCCTTGCTTAGTTTACACGTGTGGGTAAGTACAGCTCCTCACCAAGGAGAAGAAATTCTCTGAGTAAAAGCTGGTTGGAAGGAAGGAGGTTGAGCTGACGCTGAGTTACAGGCAGCAGCAGCCATTCTCTGGGCACCTTTCTTCCCTTCCACTTCTGTGTCATAGTGAGAAGCTCTGGCAAAGATTAGTGTTACGTCTGTGTCCGTTCTGAAATTGGTTTAGGCACTTTAAAGATATTGTGTGCCAGTGTCTTCAGGTCAGCATGTTGAGAAATTGGGGGCAGTGGGAGCAGTCAGTGCTAGTTTGTCTCTGACATATAGGAGGCAGCAATTTGTATGATGTGTCTGGCTAACTGTGGCACAAGTGTGGTGAATCCTTTCCTGCCCAAGGTGCCTTGCGGAAGTTGCAAGTTGATGGCACAGTGCTTTTCCACCTTTAATAACCTTGGCCTGAGGTGGCTGATGAATGTTGTCACCAACATGTATTAAGCTCCATCTGCAGTCTCATCCTTCGGTTTCCCTCAGCTCCTCGTGTCCTTGTCCCAGGACACAGCATGTGTAAGGACCATGTGCTTTTCCCCAGCTCCTGCAGCAGATACCAGCAGGATGGGATGGTGCTGGCAGTACCTTCTCATCCCAACCAGAATGGCTGCACAGCTGTCTCTGAGTTTTCTCAGGACAGGGCTATGGGTTGTTTGAGCAGAGTCAGGTCAGAAGTCAGGCAGGCAAGATGCAATGAGTGGAGTCATACCTGGGCAATTTCTGGGATGCTTTCTGGGCACTTCTTGGTATGTTTCTCCCAACTTATTTGCATATGGGGCTGGGAGTCATACCTCCCTTTATGCTGCTGTTACTGCTCTGGCTGCTGATCTGGACAAAAAGGTTGTTAGGAGAGGAGGACAGCTTGGAAGCAAAGAAATTGCCTTTCTGTGTATATGCCTAGTCTTCACAGGGGCTGCAGGAAGAGCTAGCTCAGGCAGGCTTGGGTTTTTGAAGAACTCTGTTGGGTTGGATTTTGCTGCTCTGTGTCTTTCAGCTGCTGAATGCACTGCTAGAGCCTGAAGTGGACCTGAGTGCAGTGGGCAGATGGCTCCTGCTGACTGCCTACTGGCCCCAGAGGAAGAAGGCTAGCACCCCACGTTCCCTGCTGAGCTCCACTGAAATGTGCTCTTGCTCTAGCAGCTGCCTTTTATCACTGAGAGACACCACTAGGCTTCAGGTGGTATCTCACAGCTCAGGACCTGCTCGGAGCTGTGACCTGGCACACCCTTCCCTTTTGCACAGAGGCAAACCAGCCTGCTGTGTCCGGGGTGGCAGCAGGAGCTCAGTGGGTGTTATGGCCAACAGTTCATATATAGGCAGAAGCTGGGCACACAGCATGCTGCTGCATCCCACCTCTGCTCTAAGGTCTGGGCTTTGTGCTCCAGAGCAGTCCCAAAGTGGGGGTTGGTGTCATTCTTCTGCAGGGTAAGTTGCTGCAAAAGGAGATCCATAGCCACCTCTGTCACAGATTTTTCACCAAAGGAAAACAAATGCTCAAATATCAGTCACTCAGCATCTCTGTCCCAGCTTAGAAAAAGATACTCAGTGAGGGGTCACACTGTCTTGGTCCCCATCCACCCTCAGGTTGATCTTTGGGACTCCAAGGAAGTTCACTTCTCCTGGAAGGGGGCCAGGAAATTAATTTTCACCTGGGATACCAGGCTTTGAGGGAAAGAAGTATGCCTCCCATGGAATGGCTGGAGATGCGCTTATCTGCCTTCAAGAAAGGGCTATGGGTGGCCCCAGGAGCAATGGAAGAGTATAAAGGAGGTTTTTGAGCTGGCTGGTATGATTATTTTAATATTTCTGAGATTTTAGTATACCTGTGATATGTTAGGGCACTGAGAGCCTTGGGCAGACATCTTTTTCTCATTGTTTAAGCTGATGTGATGAATCACTGCTAGTACCTGATCTCAGCTAGATCTGATACAGTGTTGTATCTGTACCTGCTGTTCTGGTCTTGCAACTTTTTCCATTGTGCAGTTTCTGCAGGTAAGATTTGAACATTAGGTATTGGGGGTACAGAAAAACACTGAGGTATCCAGGAAGCTGAAAGGTACATGAATAAGACTTCAGCAATTCTGTGGGTTTTGAGTCCTGGCTCATTTGGAAATCCAACAGATGAAGCCATCTTCTTCAAATTTTGCTGGCAGAGGAATCACAGATGTATCTGGAGCATTTTCCCTTTTCTGGCATTACTTCCTCATTCCTGCCAATTTGGCTGTTCTTCTCCTGCTTCAGGCCTGCTGTTTCCCAGAGCCTATTCCAGCCTGAGTCCTAACAGGAAGCACATGGGTCATGGTGGTTCACAAGAAGAAAATTAGCTCTTTGGCTTTGTCTCAAACACTAATTCACTGTGCACATTTTGAGGTGCATGGCAGCAGGAGCCTCAGGCAAGCAGAGTGACTAAGAGGCAAGGATGTGCGGTGGATGCACCCTGGAAATGCTACTATGTTATGTAAGCAGGGAGGACCTGGGCTTGGTGTCAGTAATTGATCACAGCCTTGAACACATCCCTGCCTATCCCAGCAGGCTCAGACTAAGCTGCGGACATGCACAACAGCTTCAGTTCAACAAAGCTTAATTCTCATGGGTTTAGTGGTGTCTTGCCTATGTCAACCCTAGGCAATAACCTTGGTTTTGGAACAAATCACGGGTAAAGCAAACAAAGCCAAAAGGAGAGGAGGCAAGAGGAACTGCTGATCACAGTTACCATTCAGTTCAGGCAGATAAGAGTATTTTATTATCCCTTGCACAGTATCCAAGGGAACCTCAGGAGCTCCCTAGCAACAGTGCAGCAGGAAAAGAAAGTGTCTTAATTCCTGGAGCAAGTGTGTTTGTGCAGGGCTTTTTGCTTATGGGCACTATCTGTCCTGGTTGTAATGGAATGGAGAGATGCTACCTCCTTCCACAGTAATGCCAGGCAGCAAAAATGGCAAAGGCTGCAATTTCTGGAATTGAGAAAGATGAAAAAAGAGCAGTCATGGTCTAAGGGTGGTGGTTGTGGTTGCTCCATGAGGAAATTATTCTCCAGTCATTAGCCTAGATGCACAGCCAGTCTGTATATCTTATAGAGTAAAGCTGTTGTGACCTCCCCATTCCCTCTGCTCTCGTAAAAATCCACCTTTTCAAGTTCCTTTCCTCCTTTTCTATCTCTGTTTAATCATCCTTTCATCCAAATCTAATGCTTCCTTGTTTCTGAAGATGGCATACCTGATCTTGCCATTGTTTCTCTTACTGCTCTGCTATAAGGGGATCATTATAAGAAAATGGGAAACTACCCTCTGTTCCCTCAGGACTGGCTTTATAAAGGATCCCAAATTTCCTTGATGGCAAAGCTTTCACAGAAAAAATGCAGCCCTCTGCAACAAGCAGGTACTAAGGTCCTTTAGGAACTGAAAGACCACTGACACTGGAGACAAATGGCTCCCTGTGTGAATGTCACCTTACAAGTTTGATTTTGGATTTTTAATTTTGAAATTGTGCTTAGGCACATCCCCCCTTTATTATATAGGCCATCAGTGCATCTTTAATTTCCTCTGCATCTGGGACTTGTTCACCTGGTGCAGTTCCCCTGAAAGGCACCATGACAAGGTGCACTTTTCATGTGTTTAACTTCAGATGAAGACACTATCTGAGAGTTAGTTGTGTCCCTCCAGTTCTTTGAGCACTGTGCTTTGTTTTGCTTGGCTGGAATGGCACATAAACATCTGTAACCAAAACTGAGCTGTTAACAAAAAAAAAACCCAACCCTCAGTCTTTCCTCATAAAGTCTTGAAAAAACACCATGTGGCACTGTTACCTCCACATGTAAGTTCCATTCTTTGCAGACACAGGACTGTCTTCTTCCAGACACAGGATTGCTGAGAAAGAGTTCATAGCTGGTCCCAGGTGTTTGTGGGACTGGTAACTTCTTTCTATTGCTCACCAGGGTGTAACATGCAGGCATTTTGTTTAGGTAAGAGCTGCAGGCACCTGGAATGCAGGGGTGCATTGGCTTCGCCTGTCTTGACATGAAGAGTTTTCCTGACTAAAGGAGGCATGGCCATAGCTGGGTAATTTTGCTGTTCTCTAGAGCACTCTGACTAAAGGGAAATAAAATTTACTTTCCCACTATCTGCTTTTGTACTGCAGATGCCCTGACATGGTGCAAGTATCTCTCCTTCATTCAATGCTGCTACGGATATCTATGTACTATGCCCCTTTCCACATCAGCAGGGTAAAATTTTGCCAGCTTCATGGGCATCCAGCATTCCCTTTGCGTGGTCATTTGGAGATGAATCCATGTTCCCCTCTAGTTTAATGCTATTGCAGCATTTGCAGCCATGATGAGCCGAGCAAAACTTGGGCTGATGATTCATTACTGGAAGAGTGTTGAGCATACAAATGAAAGGGTGCAATCAGCAGTGTAGCTTGTTTTGCATATTTCTGCTCTACTTTGCTTCACCAGCAGGAACATTTCTAAGACCAGTCTGCAATCCTCTGCATCCTGCAATCCTCTGATGACCTGCTCTCTGGTGATGTAGCGCTGTAGAGACTCCTCTGACATGCACAGGCAGTGAAAGGAGTCTTGTACTTACTGAATGTGAAGTGCTTCTGGCATGCACCTATGCTAAGCACCTCCTCTCCTGGTGGCCTCTATTAGTGCTTTTTATTACTCAGGCAAGTGAGCAAATTCAAACAAACACCTAAAGAAAAATAATGGACATGCATCTCACTGCCCTTCTCATATAAATCAGTGTGCAGTGATGAACCCTTATTATTTATGTGCTTGTAGCTAGTTGTAGATGGCCACAATCCAGCTTAGATGCTTTGTGCCAGTACATCTGATTGTCAACAAGAGGCAGCTTGACCCAGCTGAAGCAAAAGCTCTTTCTGCATGTGACAGAAGAGTGTTGCTAAAGTTGGCTGACTCCTGGACTGTGTAGGACATATTCCAACTAAAATGTTTTTGGTTTTTTTTTTTTTTTTGAGGGGGGAGGTTTGTTTTGGTTTTTGTTTTGTTTTGTTTTCTAAAGATCTTCCAGCTTTTTTTTTTTTTTTTTAAGAAATGCATTCAGAATTTCCAATTTGGCAAAGTTGACAGTCAGCACTTCACATGCTCTGCTCTTCTTCTGGTGAAGAGTCAGTTTTTTGTATAATTGTACTGAATGCAGTAGTTTCATTTCCATTTGTCCTCATCAGAGAGGTCAGAATCAGGACCTGACATTTATGCATTGGTGGCACAAAGGTCGGTGCTGGCTGAAAGGCAGGTGGAGGTGGAAGGGAACAGGCCTCAGTGAAGAATACAAGAGAATCAAGGTATCCACCTTGTTGCTGAGAAGTCTTCTGTTAGCACTGAAGTGGCCAGCAGAAATCGACAGTTCATAGAAACCAGCAAGTGGTGGTGTGGTAGACCAGCAACACACCCATTATTAGTGCAGTTCCTCATGCAAGCATTTATTGAGCTCCTTATGGAAGCAGCTGCACCGGGCTGTCATGCTGCCTCCCAGGTGCTGAAATAGCCTGCTGCCTCCTTGCATTAGTTATTTGTGTTGAGGTTCTAGCGGTATTTCTAAGCTGAACTGGATAAATATTTGTTCTGGAGATGCACTTTGATGCCCATCTCCTCTGAGCAATACAGTTATTCATAGAAGTGAGGAAACTTAGCATGCAATACCTCAGGAAACTCGCTCTTTCCTATTTGGAGCCCTAATTAGAGCAATTAATCACTGCTGCTTCTGCCATCTAAGCTTCCAGGCTAGAATATATTGTCCTCCCTTGTCAGAGCAGAAATGTAAAAATGGTTTCCCTTTACCTGACACTTTGCCAGAAGAGCCTTTATCAGCGTCTGCCTCCTACCAGCTTCTATCTTGCCTGAGAGCTGGAGCTGAAAATGTAAAGAACAAATTGATGTGACTGTTCCAAAAGAAAGAAGAGGTGTCAAATTTTAAGAGATCAGCTTCTACTCTGTTTGCGTGGGTTTTAGTTGGATTTCTCCACTTGAACTACCTTTCTTGGAAATTTCACGTGGGTTTCCATTTTGCTGTAACAAGATGACCTTTTTTTTTCTGGGAATACCTGGACATTTCCACTGTAGATCAGGGTTTTCTTTCCACTTGATGCAATTAAAATTTCTCCACACAAAGTCCCTACCTATCAAAGTTCTCCAGGTATGTGCCCAGGGCAGGGTGAGAATGAGATTGCTTCTGTGTGTTTTAACTCCGTCTCTGCCCCTTGGTTGGTCCACCAGTGCTTAATTTAACTGGTTAAATGCATGATTGTCACTCCACTACCCCTACTTCCACATGTATGAGTGTGCATCAGCTGATGAGCTGTAGGGGCTGGGGATCACAGCACAGCACCATGGCCCTCTCTGTCTCAAACTATGCAGCTCTGTAAGTTAGGGACATCAGTGTTTTCATCTCTCTTCTGTGTGGTCTTGTGACACTGATAACTCCTTCAGGGGAGAAAGGCATTTCTTGTGGCACCTAACCTCCTGGTGTGCCTTGCCCTACGGTGCACTGAGGCCCTGGGCTACTGAATATCTCAGTGGCCTTGAGGGTAAGGTGGGCAGCTGAAGATCTCAACTGCCCCCCTCTTTCCTCTTTTCCCTGTGAGACCTGTGCAAAAGTGTGGTGATACCTTCCTGCCCACAGACCTGCAGGTTTCACTGAGGCCTCCCATTGAGCGTGACTGGGAAGAGTCAGGTGTGGCTCCATGATGCTGGAAGTGCCTGCACCTCTGCTGACATTTAGTGGCTGAGTGGGGTGCTCTCCTGCTCTGCTGCAGCGCCAAACAGAACAGGTGAGCTTGCCTCACCAGTGGCAGTGACCTGGCTAATGAAGATGGCATCTGTCCACAGCCAGCATACACATTTTAGCTGTGCACACACAAGACTAAAACCTCCCAATATGTAGTTATGAACCCAGTAGGTACCAAACTGCAAGTCAAGTCTAGTCATGTATAAAATAGTTTTTGAATAGTCATCTGGAGATTTGAAGCATTTCCAGCTGCACATGCCAAGCAAGTTGAAATTCCTGCTGTTGTTAGCTTTTGGTGCACGTTATGAACAGTGTGACAGCGGAATTGTGAAATATCCATTTTCCTTTGATGTAAATACCTTTTGCTGCCTCCTTATCAGTCAGATTCAAAACCTTTTACAATGAAGCAGTTCTCCAGATCTGAGATGTTAACGCTAATGTTTGTCTTTTTGCTGCCCTTGATGAAAAATTAATGAACTATGAATGAATGAACAGTTCTGCCCTGTTTATCCTTCTTTCTTTTCATGGTTGGATGCTGAGATGCATTTACTGAAACAGGGCCAGGGCTGCTTTATGACTTTTGAGATAAACCAGCCCAGGAAAACTGCCAACAGGAATCCTCATTCTTAGAGCTCTGGATCTTCCAGACCTTAAGCAGATAAGAACTGCCACAGCTTTCAGAGAAGGACAGCTCAGAGCATCATACAAGTCTTGTAACATTCCAAACATAGGACACAGGCAAAGGTTTTTCATGTCTAGTTGCTCATTTCTATTTATTGCCTCATCAGCTGATTGAATAATTCAGTACACTATTGGCAGACTCTCCCCCTAAGCACAGAGGCAGTAAAGACCATGCACTTTGCCATTCTGAGCCTGTGTGTATGCTGTTGTTTTGGAGAAGCTGCTAGGGGGACCAGAGGAGGAAAACTGAACCCAACAGAGAACATTAACACCAGTGTTGTGAAGGTCTGCACTTTGATCACTCTCATTTTGTTCAGGGGGGAATAAAGGTCCTTCTCTCCCAATTCCACTTGACTTGGGTATTTTGCTTTTGTGAAAGTGCCCAGTAGCAGTTCCCCACGTGCAGCCTAGGCCCCTCCACACCCAAGACCGCTGTGTAACAAGTCTGGAGCCTTGGCATCATGACAACAACCTGCCTTCCCCATCCTGTAACACAGGACAGCATGTCATCTGGGCTGCAGCATGTCCTGCCTTATCCTCTCTCAACACACACACAGAACAGTGCCACGGCACACCCATTTTCAGGGGTTCAGAAGCTCCCTGCACATATCCAGCAGGTGCTGGCTTAGCGGTGTCACAGGAGACAGCTGCATGTTCCCACTGGCAAGACAAGACACTGCATATAGGAAAACACGAAACTCAATGCACTAAACAATGGTCCAGGTAAGCCTAGATGATGATGGTGCATTTCAGTACTTTCTGGTAGCTTTCCAAATACTTCACTGAAGAGGAAGTCTCTCTGCTATCCAAATGCATTTCTGTGCAGCTATCTGCTCCCAATTTGTTGAGGAAAGCACCTTTCTGTTCCATTCAGCATAACAAACTGTATTTCTTAGCAACAGTTTCACAAAGAGCTGTATCTGAATTTAGAGCAAGGGACAAACCAGAAAGCAGTATATGATTTTCTCAATCTCCCAGTCTTATTTTGGAGGTAGTAATTTTTTCAGTTACTAATAATTTTGACTGCTCAGGTCAGGAGGTACTGATCCTGGAATTAACACAGCTTTTGATTATACATAAAAAAATTTTGCACAGATTGAGTGGTTTTCAACACTTGGATTTCCATTTCCTCTGTTTTCCCAGGAGTTTAATTTAGATGATCTGCATATACTAGTAGCTTCTGGGTCATTCAGGAAGAGGCAGATATTCCAAAACGCAACAAAGTAGAAATTTCTCAGTGGCTTTCTCCTTTCTGGTGCAAGCGTGAACTTCTCTTGGTAGGACTTTTCCATGTTTCTAGGAGCCATTTGGCCTAGAGCTAGCAAGATGAACTACTGAGATCCACCACTGATAATCCCTTGTGAATATCTTTGTGAGGGCATTCATTATAATCATGAATGCATGGTAATTACATGCACCTTGACACTGTACATAGCTCATCCAAAATCTATGACTGCCTGGTTGCCTGGGACTGAATATTATCATCTAAAGCTTTCCTTTCTGTAGCACAACTTTGTGCTGTTGCATCCTTCATTTGTGAGGAAATGCCAAAATCTGGATCCTGGCATATAAAGCCCCATCTGCACCATGTGCCAAATTCCTTATATGACCTCTACAGGAATTGGTGGCTCTCAGTAATTTGTAGGACAGCTCTACTCAATCTCCCTAAATTTAATAATTTAAATGCCTGGAGATTTCACTGAGTATTTTTGTGAGATGAGCTTTCATTTAAAATGTAGAACCTGGAGAAAAAGCAAATTCTGAAAGAACCTTCTCTAAACCCAAGTATTAGGTTTCCAAAAATATATCCCTGGAAAATAATAATTTTAGGTATTATAGGTATTCTTCCATCCCAAAATCCAATGTCTTAATATAAAACCAATGAAGGCTTTGGAATGTTTAGTCCTCTGAACCCATTAAGAGAATCATGATAAGCTTTCTCTCCTCCCACACTTTATCCTCTGCTAACAATGGCCACAAAGAAGACCAACAGGTGAGGATGCTTGTGGTATTTAGGAGGTGTTTAATCCCTATGTGCTGTAGTGAAACAAAAGATTCATTTGCAAAGACCATTAAATGAACTTCCTAACATCCCCATTAGACAGAACCATGCCAGAACCAGAACCATTCCAGAAACATCCAGAAGTGAAACACTAGGAACTTCTGCTGGGTTGTATTGTACTGGGATACATCTACTAGATAGTTTCACTCAGGACATTGAATTTTCTGTGATCTGGTGATGAGTCAGAGCCATTCTGTATGTATTTTTCACTGGAAGTCTTTCCTTGCAAAAAGCTTATGGGGGTCTTCCAGATACCTAAAACCCAACGAGTGAAGCAGTAGCAGTCTGCAATGTCATCCCCACTGCTAACTCAGGGTAAACTCACTGAAGGTTAAGACAGCTGGGTCTGAAGAAGGAATGAAAGGGGACATCAGGATTTTTTTCTTCTGTAAAGGAAAATAAGCTCTTCTTAAAAGAGTCTTATGGCTTCCTAAATGACTTGATCTTCAGTCTTAGATTCTCTAGGATGACATCAGGGTGACAGACACATAAACTTTAGCAGAACTTCACCAGGTGCCTGAACATTGGGTGGAAAGTACATAGGACAGCTGGCCAGTGGAAAGTGAGGCAGTTATTTGAATCAAATTTTGACAACACCAATTTGTGAATTTCACTCTCAGAAAACAATGCAGGAGAAAAGTTTCAGAACCGGTATTCCAATAGAAAGAACATACAAACCCCTTGCACCCAACTTAAACTCTCAGATTTATTCTAGTTTCTTTGTTTGGGTAGTGCCTCCTTTTGGACAGGGCATGCCATACACTGAATTGCTGCTACACGTATTTGAAGATTTTCCCTCAGCACTACATTATCCTGTGGGCTTCCTGGGGACCATCTTTTATCTGCTAAATTGTTATTAGATCTGCTATTACTGATTCTGGAACATATACTAAGCACTAGTCACATGCCATTAAGTACTGAGAGTTAATTAGAAATTTAAAAACTGGACAGTGACAATAAGGAATTCAATCTTACTCACCCTTAGCATTTTAATTGGAAATATGAGCCTGTATTAAGGAGATGTAAAATTTAAAGAGTGCCATCATATGAAATTAACAGATCTAGACTTTTACCAATGGAATTTATCTAAAATATTGGTACATCCTGTAACTGACAAATATCTAACCTAGGAAACCAGACTTGACTTCATGGTAAAACCTAGAATTTCATGTCAGGGTTCCACTTGTACAAGTTGTAAGTCCCTGAAATATTGTTTTTGTAATGCACATGGTAATTAAAACCCTAATTTCAGTTGTACTATTAGACGTCCATCTAAGACAATGAAGAATATGAAATGAAGAGCATTAGGCTTTTCTTATAGGATATGCTGTGCTTTAAAACATATTTTATTGATCCTAAAATTACAAGATCAATTACTGACATTTTCTTGAGGATCAATCTCGGATTAAAAGGCAAAATGAAGAAAAGGTTTTCATATGTACTATGTTGAAAAGCAGAAACAGATTGCCATTCTCCTGTGAACATTCAGAAACCTTTTCTGATGATTAAACAGTATGTCTGAAATATATCTAAGTTATACCAGCCACCATAGCGCTTTTTGGTGAACCAAAGAAGTCCTACAGTGAAATCAAACTTTCCCGTAAAATCTGTACTACTTTAATATGACTTTCCTCTAACATAATTTTTTCCTGTTTTTAGATTCATGTATATTCTGTCTGTCAATTACAATGCAAAGTATAAGTAACAGATTTAAGCAAGGATGTTGGAGTGTGAAAATAATTCATGTGAATTGGTAATAGGCTGGTTGGAATACATTTTTTTCCACATGAAGGCAAATCCTGTCACATCAAAGACAGCAGTCTTCATTTTCCACCGTTTCATCCCTTGACTAGTTGCTATTACCTGCAAAAAAAACAGGAGAGCTGGGACAAGTCTGCTACCAAACCAGTACTCCACTGTGACCAAAACAGCAGTATTGCATCTATTCTTCCCTCCCTTTGAACAGATGCGAATAAAGCTGTGAGCATATTACATGGGGCAAAAAACAGCCTTGTCATTACGTCAGCTAAGCAAAATGGAGATTTGATAGCACATAGACGATGTTTCTCTTCTGTTCTCACTGGTTTTGCTAGTTAAGGCAAAAGCCTTGCAGTTAACATCCTCCAGTGACATGAATCGATCAGGCTTGCATTCCCCTTGACAGTCATGTGGTAGGGAATGGAAAATAAAGGGACAGTATGAGTCCTCTCAGGTAATTAACCTACGCTCTGATCCTTCCCACACCAGCCTATTTTCAATTTCTGCACAGTACAGTTTATACACTCTAACATTATTGCTCAGAAGATAGAGTGATGATTCAGGTTTACTAAAAATGGCTTCACAATACTGCAATCATGCTTGTGAAGCTTAATCTTGTATCCGGTATTTATAAGTTTCTTCTCACTGAGAAATAAATATGTGTGCTGTTTTATCAGAAAAGTTAGTCACCAGATACCTGAAACACTTGTATACCATCTTTAAGAAAACATGGCTTGTTTGGTCAATTTGCCTGCCAATTTATTTTCCTGTTTTTTAAAAAACATATCTAATACCATAGGTGACCTCCCTTAATACTGCTGTCCATACAAATAATAAATAACTGAGAAATAATATGCCACTGCTGCGTCCTGTCATGCCAGAAGATCAATATTACTTTAAAAATTATTTAGAGTAGGTGTTACATATCATTTGTGCCCAGACCCACTGAAGTCAATGAAATGACGCCTACTGGCTTCTGTGGGAGTCCGACTTGGACATTATTCTGGCAATCTGTCCACCACTAAATTAAACTATTACAGGGGATAAAAGCCCAAATGAAGAAAAGTAAAAATTTGGGAACTAAAACTGAGCCACAAATAAATATTCTAATTCAATGGCATTCTGAACAGACTTAAATAAAACACAAACACACTTACACATGCGCGTACACACACACACACAAAAAAAAAAGTTATGAATTTAACAATCTTAAAAATTCAGTTTTAAATTGTTTACATTTAAACAATTGAGTTTAATAGGTAGCTTTCTTGACTTTCCATTTATTTCCCTGAGCACTGATCTTTGGAACATATGGAGTTTCAGAGTTGTTTAGTTAATAATTCCTAAAATAGCTATCTTAAGTAAAATACTGTCTTTTTATGTCAAAAATCAATTCTTTAAGTAAAACTAAGATACAACTTTCATGAACTACAATGTATATAGCCAATTTTTTTAAAGCCAACAACTATTATTACACTTCTGCATCTGTATTTAGGCACCTAGCTGGTCTGTTTTTCAAAATCACCCTGCAACCTAGCAGTTCCCATTTAATTCAGTACAGGGTACTATGCTGTCTCATAAATTCATCTAATTGGAGACCTACATAAGGATTTAGCCTTCTTGCTTTACTCATTTTGCAAAATCTTGGCTGTATGAGCAATACAGTATGTTAGGGGATTGCTTTTGTGCCTAAATTAGTATTATAGGTAAAGACTAACGGACTTCCCAGTCACTGCCCCATAAGGGGTTAAGAAGGTGCATCTGCAGAGAGCCAGCATAAGACCAATCTTCATTACTAAAATGGGACTTAGCTGGGGCATGTGTTTTAGGCTGCTGTTCTGCACAAGGAAATATGCTGGCCAAAAAGAGATGTATTTAAAATTTCTGCTATTTAGAACTACTTGGCAAATTGGCAACTGCTGCTTTTAACTGTCTTCTCTAGATTAGAGCTTTAATTGTGAGCTTCACAGACACCAGTTTGCAATTTTAAGACTTCTAAGGCATTCTGCATTTTAGATTATACAAAGTGTGCAAGTCAAAACACTTTAGAAAATAAAACAGTGCAGAAAGATTTGAATATTTTTAGGCTAGAATCTTCTCTCTCCAATTCTAAGGCTGTAAATTACATCAGTCTCTCTGCTGCTGAAAATTTAAAAATAATTTCCCATCGACCACAGAAATACACTGTAACTTTGCATTCCTTTTCTCTCTCTCTCTCTCTGGGTACCTGATACACTGGCATTATGCAGCAGGCTCCAAACACAGGATTAACAGAAAGGTTATTTTGTAATATTTCATTTCAGTATACCGTAATTGGGGGAGGGGGTACTACACCAAATGCAATCTGAAGAGTTGCTTTTTGGTTCTTTGTGCAACATGAAATTAAGCCTTTACCTGTTCTCGAATGATGCAATAAAATATGCTATACCTGCTTCTCTTTAATTAGCACTTTCTTACACTATCTGGTACTGGCATTCCACAGCAGAATCCCAAAGGAAGGATTTAGCAATTTTTCTCTTTGCAGAGAGCCTTTTTAATACCTCTAAATTCAGAAAGAGTTAACAGCATACAACCCCATTATCCCCCACCACCTCCCCCACCCCTTCCAGGAATTAAAGTGGCCTTTTTTTTTTTATAAACAAAAAAGAAAATTCTTGCTTTGTAATAGAAGTATAAATATATTTTTGAAAACACATTTGGAAGATGCCTTCCAAGATGGTTTATCTCTCTCTTTTCTTCTTCTCCCCCTCCCCCTTAAAACTGTGATCACTGCACCAGTTAAGGCTGTTTTACTATATATATATTTTTCAAATAAGATTTTTAATATTCAAGCTTACCAGATTGATGAATTGGAACAGGTAAAATGGAACTCTTTACAAGGTAAACCACGTAGTTGTACAAAATAGAATTAAACCCTTCACCTATGTAAAAGAAAAAGAAATCCTGCCTTGCATTAAAAACACAGAACCTGTTTACAAAAAGGAATGTGTATGACATTTGGACTTCTTTTCAACTGCCATATCCTAGCAACATCTCAGTTGTTTTAGTAAAGGAACTAATCATCAATTTTAAACTGCAGTGAATTTACCAAACATTTTCACTATAGACTTCTGAAAGCTTTTACAGTAAGAAGTTTTCAACAAAAAGCAGGCACGTTAGTGTACAAAAACGTTGTTGATTTTTTTCCTGTTTCTTTTTCAAAGTGCAGGTTTTTCTCATGTGCATCTTACAAGACCAACGAATGTTTTAACTCACTAAATCTTAAAACAGAACTCAATTCTCCCAAGGAGTAGTGTAAACGTTAAAGATCCCCAATACACCTCTAGTAAACGTGACACAAATGTCTCTGCGTTGTTTAGAAACTTAGCTCTTTTGAGAGGTAAAGAAGCTTCATGACACCTTTTTCTTACACTGGCTGGTTATAATAAATGGGTAACTCTGGACTGCTAAAGCTGGAGACTGATGAATCACTGGAAGGGAACTAAACTTGGCTACGGAGGAGAGGCGGCGGGAGGAACCAACCCTTAGGCGTTTCTTGCGCAGCCTTCGGCAAATTCAGCCGCCGGCGGACGGAGGGACGGACAGACAGACGGAGGGTCGGTGTGAGGGAGGGAAAGGGGGAAAGGAGGAGGAAAATAGGGAGGGAGGGAGGGAGGGAGGAGAAGCTTCCGCAGAGCCAGAGGCACGGCGGCATCCCGCCAGCGGCCCGCTGCTCCCGCGGCCGCGGGGCCAACCCGTCGGTGGTGCGAAGGCTGTTCCCGAGCCTCGAGGCTACGAGGCGCTGGCGGGCCCGCTCCCGGTCCTGCTATGGCGCCCGGTCCCGCTCCTGGCTGTCACGGCGAGCCGAGAGCCGGGCGTCCCGCTGGCGTTCGACGCTAAGTGCCGTGAGCGCAGGGCTCCCCGGGGTAGATCTCCTCGTAGGCGGGGGGCTGCTCGCTCGGCAGCGGGTAGCAGTAGGGGTAGGAGGCGTTGAGTTCGGGGTCCATGGGAGAGTAGCCGGGCAGCTCAACGGAGGGATGCCCTCCGCAGTGCACCTCCACGCCGGCCTCGTCGAAGACGTGGAAGACGCCCACGTTGATATAGGAGACGGCCTGGAAGGGGCAATCACCAGGGCTGAGCTCGGGTTCGCCGCCAGAGAAGAGCGAGCCCTGGCTGTGGCGCGGCGCCCGCCGCCCACCTCCGCCGCCTCGCCGCCGCCGCCCGCGCTGCTGCGAGGCCTTGTAGTTCTTGACGAGGAGCAGGTTGAGCAGGCCGAGGAGGCACTCCAGCGCGTTGAAGACGGTGGACAGCACCAAACCGCGCTGGTAGTCCCGCAGCTTCTGGCAGCGAAGCGCCGCGGCAGAGCCGTCGGGGGCCGCGGGCCCGCTCCGCGGGCGGGCCGCGCCGCCGGGCTGCAGCAGGCAGTAGTGCGAGTACTTCCTCTCCACAAGCGACACGGTGTCGCCGTCGATGACGGCGCCGGCGAAGGCGCTTAGCACGCCCAGCATGAACACCAGCACCCCCAGTAGCAGGAAGTTCTGCCGCCCCCCGGGCAGCGCCTTGTCTATCGACCCCGACGGCGCGGCCGCCGCCTCCCCCTCGCCGGGGCCGCCGCCCGTCGGGTCGGGTTCCCCGGCCGGGGCCAGGGCCGAGGTCGAGGCTGGGGCCGGTGCCGGCGGCGGCTCGTCGGGCGGGCGGCAGCAGAGGAGCGCGGCGGCGAGCAGCGAGAGGCCGGCGGCCAACAGCAGCCCAGAGTAGAATGCGCCGGCAGCGGTGCCCAGGCGGAAGGGCTCGCCCTTGAGCTCGGAGCCCAGCGAGAAGCACTTGAGGCCCACGGCGGCGGCGCTGAGGGCGCAGGCGAGCAGGAGGCAGCTGGAGAGCGCGGCGCAGGCTCCCCGCACGCTCCACTTCATCCTCCGCGCCGCCGCCGCCGCCGCCGCCCCGCCGCCCGCCTCCTCCTCCTCCCGCNCGCAGTGAGCCGGGCGCGGCGAGCTCACACGCTCCCCCCCCCGCCTCCCGGCCGCCGCCGCCTCCTCGTCCCCGCCCGCCCTCTCTTATCGCGGCGGCTGCGGGGAGGCGATTAATTATGGATGGGAGCCGCGGAGGATGGGGAGACGGGGGGGGGCGACCCACTCGCCCGCCGCGGGTGGCGGGGATAGTGCGACCCCCGGCTCGGCCCGCCTTGGCCCGGGGGCGGTGAGGCCGGCCTCCCCGCCTTCACCCCGCGTGGCGCGGGGGGCGCGGGGGGAGCGCAGGCCGCCCTCCGGCCGGCTCCCCGCCGGGCAGCACGGGGAGGGATGGCCGGGGGACGGCGGGGGTTTGCACACACACACACACACACACCCCGCCGGTTCCCATGCGGAGGGCTGCTGCTTGTCTCCGTGCTTGCGCGTTCTCTCGCTCTCTCATTTTTATTTATTTATTTTTTAGCGCTTGTTCTTGCAGGAGGCCCGCGGGCCGCCGCGCATCCCTGTGACTGCGTTGTGGTTTCACGGCGGCTCTGATGCAGCGGACTGAGCTCGCCGCACTGCGCTGCCCGTCGCAAACCCACCGTGCCCGCGGAGGCGGTGGACCCCAGCACCCCTGCTTGTTTTGTGCTCTGCCGACGAACCCCGGTGGGATTGCTCCCGCTGGGCCACGCACGCTGCTCCGTGGGCAGCGGGGCTCGGGGCCCGACTGCCTGCCGCGGTGACCCCAGGACGCCCCGTCCGGGAACGCCTGCAGCGCTGGCGGGTGGAAGCCGGTGTTGGCGGGGGACGCCGCCACCTGCCCGGGCACGGGGTGACCCAGCATCTCCGCGGGGAGCACCCGGGATGGCCTCCCGAAGGAGAAGTGGGAACCTCAGCCTCGGAGCGGAGGAGCAGGGGGATCGTGCCTGTGCTGGCAGCTGGGGAGGGGGGCTTGAGGAAGGCTCTTCCTTGCTTGTCCCTTTTCCTTCCGGGAAGCGGGAACCTCCAGCTCCCCCATTTTCCCCTTCTGCCGTGCGCATACCAGCCTTGCTGGATATTTTTAGTCAGTGTCGCTGATTAGCATTCAGGGGAGCAAGTGAGGGAGAGAGAACCGTTTTCCAAGCCTTTTTCTCTTCCCTTTCCAACAGGTCCAATGCACCTGGTGGTGGTGGGAGGTGTGTGTGGGGCATGATCTGGTGTTTAGCTTTCTCCAGTGATGCCACCCTGCTCCTTCTGTCCCGTCAGGACAGGCCCTGTCCATATTTCCAGAGCAGCACCTGCTGCAGTCCTGGGCAGGGCCAGGCATCTGAGCACGTAGCTGCGCGGCAGGAGCTGCTCCTCTTTGAGAGGGGTTTCTGGGCCCTGCACGAAGCTGTGGTCCTTGGAGGGAGGCTGCCTTGCCTGGAGTCCAGGCCTCCTCAGTGGTACTGTCCAAAAGTATCAGGGGCTCTAACAGGACATGTAGTCCAGCTCCTTGGGGCCATGCAGACAAGGGAATTTTGCCCTCTCCCTCCTGTTCACAAGGGGCCCATGGGGCATTTTGACTCTGTGAGGAAACACAGCAATCCTGATAGTCCTGGCTGACCTGTGGCTAGCTGATCCCCTTGTCAGGTTCTAGCCCTGGCTGTGGAGGTAGGACCAACCTTCTTGTGTCCCTCCAGGAGGGGGTGGCTAGGCATGCCACCCACAGGCATCATCAGCTCTTCCCCTTCCCAGGCTGTCCTTGGCTCCTGAGGATTGGGGCATGTGGGTCAGCTGATCTGTGCCCATGCGAAGATTTTGCTGTAGGATCTGGGACTTTGGCTCTGCTTGTGGTGAGTGCCTGGGCTGCTAGGGAAGACCTTCAGATGTCTTTAAAAGAACTTGCCCTTATGACTCCTAAAAAGTAAATGCATAGAGGGCACACAGCATTTTACAAAATATAGCACCCATCTCCTGAGGTCTCTGTTGAACCCTAAACACTGCCTTGGAAAGCACATGTAAACTCTCAATCCAGCTGCCAGTCCGGAAGGAAAAGAGCTGTAGCTAGTGGGAAGTAAACACTTAATGAGCTAATTATATGTAGAATGAGAAAAGTGCCTTACTCCTTGACACGCAACATAAACTTAGTGTGAGAGAAATGTGTGATTTGTATCATTTCATTGGTACTGTCAAGAGCTTAATGGGGTTCAAAAAAGGATTAACTATTTATTATGAATAGTGAGAACATTCACTTAACACTAAATAAATACAAAATTAAAAAGAGATCTCATCCTTTATGCATCAAATTATTAATCAGCCTTTAACTGGCAATGGTTAGGGCAGGAAAAGCAAACCTTCCACTGGAGGCAGATTGTTCCTTTATTGTACAAAGATGTTTGATGTTTTTTTCCTGCTTCATGTTTTGGCAGCTGCCAGAAGTGGGCAGCGAGACTTCTTCAGCATTGTCCTTCACATGTTCCTACAGCTGTCTCAGCTGTTCAGTATTCCTCATCTTGAATGTCATTGTCTAAGGAAAGAACCTTTCCTTCCCTGTGTTTGTGACAGGAGAATGATCTTGGATAGCACCCCTAAAAGCTATGCATTGTGAGAGGCCAGGCTGACACACAAGTTTAATAACGTAATTAGTAATTCTGCTACACCTTTTTATTCGTCCTGTGGAGCAACTTGCTACTGTTAAACTTTTCCAAACCTTACATGTTTCTCCCCAAAATGACTGACTGGCTTCCAAGCACTGTGTTTGATATGCAAGGGTAAAAGTTTCTCTACCAACATGCTTCCCCATGTATTATTTATTATTCATAAACCTCCTTTGTTTCAGTGTCAGTCTGAGTTAGCACAGTTTTTCATATGGTTATTTACAGCTTTGCACTGTGGCACACTTTCCGTAAGAGGATACTTTATAAACACATGCACACATACACACAGAGTAAGGACATTAGCATATTCTGCACATTGAAGTTCAACTAACTGTCTTTGGATAAAATGTCTGGAAACAGAGTAATGATGTTGTTATGTTAATAATAATAGACATAAAAATGTATAAAATACTCTTCACATCTATATCTTACATTGAATAATTTCTTGGTGATTGAATTGGAATTACTATAAAAAATGACTGACCTACCAGCCTAAATAAAGATCACTAGAGAGTTCTCTAGATCTCAAAGAGTACTGCTGATCACCTCAGTCTTAGCTAGTAGACCCTTCAGATCAAGGTTAGGATGCCTCTCTGCATGTGCACAGCTGATGTATATGTCTGATTGGTCAGCCAGGTCTGCCTGCTGAAAAAGAATATTTGTGTGCAACAAAAGATGACAGAACTGCAAGCCACTTGGCCACATTACTCTGTCACATAAATCAGTCACTGCAGGCGAGCTGTTCGGTCAGCCTCAGTTAATGGCAAAGTCAGAACCTGATGGAACTGTACTACAGCTGCTGACTATAAGGTATGGTAGGTGCCACGTGTTTTGAGTCTCTGAGTGTTAGTTTTATCTTCAAGCTTTGTTAGTCAGATTTTTCTTTTAATGTCCAATCAAAATTTATCACAGTTGTTTTCAAGGGTTATTTTGGTGGACTTCAGAACAGGTGTGCAAGGTTTTGTGGGACAACACCAGCCTGGGACATGCTTTCCCAAGTCTCTCTGCATGACCACAGAGTGAGCTGTCTGTGACTTACAGGGGAAGTCATTTATGGCCAGATCCTGCCTCCAGAGAGGGGTAGGGATCTTTGGTCCAAGGTTTTGCTTTGCTTACAAGGGGGCTGTGGAGCTGTGCTTGCTGGGTGCTGGTTGGGAGTGGGCACTTTCATGACCAGCAATGCAGGCTTGCTTTGCTCACTATGCACAGAGCAGGACATTTGCAATAAGGTGCAGATCAGCCTCTTTTTGTGGTGACTCAGTGGCACAAAGGATGACAGAGCTATTAATTATTTGCTCTCCAGCCTGTAAGCTAAACTGTGAGTTTGTAAAATAGATGGAGATCTTCAGCTTATGCCACCAAAGTGCAAAGCATTGCATTATGTTATTGTCTGCCTCTCCTCTCACACTGCATTTATGATAAGATATATGTGTTGTTATTTCAGTGCCAGTTTGATAAATGGGTGTCATAGCTTTGACTATTCAGTCATGATGGCTGTGTAACTCCCCATAACTTATTCTGGTGCCTACTACTTCATTTTTTTCCCTGTTTCTATAGGGGACATTATGGAGTATAAAATCTTTTTACAAAAATTGCTTTACACATGGTTATCAAGAATACTTTAGAAATTAGAAATTTGAAATTCTGAAGATGGAACCTATCATGTTTCTTCCTAGTCCTTCTTTTCTTCCATTTGCAAGGTCCACCAGGATGTTTCTGTGTTCATGAGGCCTGCTGTTCTCTTACTTATACAGTATTTTATGTGTAAGACTCATCTCTGCAGGGAATGTACGGAACACACTTTAAGGGATCGCATGTTGGGAAAGGCCCTATATCAGGCTACAAGTTTGGAGCTAACTGGTGGCTGGACACTGATGAAAAACCAGCATCTAGAGATGCTGCTTCAATGGGTGACTTTTAAAACAGGAAGCAGAGAGGTTGGGAAGAAAATGTAAGGAGTTAAGCAAACCCTATGCTAGAGGCTGGAGGTGTGTGGTTGTCTTGGCAGCTGTTAGCCTTAGGAGTTTTGCATTAAGGGAAGAAGGGTTTGAGAAATTAGGGGTATTGACACAACAAAGTCATTTGCACTGTAAGATCATGGGATAATTTCGGTTGGAAGGGACCTTGGGAGGTGTCTAGTCTGACCTGCTAAAAGCAGAGACCTGACTGGGGTCAGACTGGGTTGCTCAGGGCTTTGTTCAGTCCATGTATCCTGTATCAGCAACATGTGCTGGTGTTTGGTTAATCTGAGCACTTCAACCAGTTTTTCAGAACTTGTTTGTTTCTTGGCTCTGTTCCCTTGTCCTGGTTTCAGGTGATGTTGGAGCATATGAGAAGACCTGTTCAGAGTCCTGTGAAGATTCTTTATTACCATTTTAGTTTAAATGCTCAAGGATATGAAAGAAAAAGAATGATTTCTCTGTGCAGTAGGATTTAATCTTTTCAGTCAAGTGGTAATTATGTGAGGAACATTCTTTGTTTCCAGGGCCATAGAATTGGGCACAAGGTATTCTGAGGAGAGGTCAAATGTTTGCTGTGGCATTTATAAAATTGGTTATTTGATATTATTTGAGAAATTACTTAAACAAGGTTATCTTTCCTTTGCTTATTTCACAGAATTGTTCAATTATGACCAATTTGCAGAAAATGCACCTGATGCTTTCCTGACTGCTGTCCTTATGGTGGTACCTGGATGGTATTTTATTGTGTAGGTTCTAGGAAACTGCTAAGTTAATGAGAAAAGATTACTGAACACTTTGCCAGCCAAAAGGACTCTCAAAATCCTTCTCTTTGGGCTCTCAGATTATTCTGAAGTGTGTTGCAGTTTAGTCTGCATATTTGATATACTACCTTGTCCTTGAAATCAGTGCTGTGCAAAGGCTTAAGGCTGATGCATATCAGCTTTTAGTGAAGCCTTCAGCATAGGACCTGAGCAGCACTCATACGCCTGTGCTTTGCCTTCCACTGGACGATGAATGTGCTGCAGAAAGATACCAAGAACTTTGACAGGTCAGCGGGCCCTGTTCCAGGTTCAGGAGAAGGGGAGCTAACTTTCTCACTTGAGGGCAAGAAGATTTCTTAGTTGTGTATCCTGTCGTTTGATGTTGTACCCTCCAGTGAGTTGGGACAATGAACCTGTTTGAGTCTGAGGAGAGGAAGCATGGTGTCCCAGGTGAGTTGAGATGGATCAGATGTAATCTTTCTTGTTCAGTTATTGAATGAGGTGTCTTGTCAGTCTCATGTGCCCAGATCCAAATTTAGGTACTGGGCTTGACACAGGGATTTGAAAACTCCCTGCATTGATGCCACTTTGTCTTAGAGGAGTCTGTCCTCAAAAGATGCCTTACTTCTGAATTTTAAAGTTCTCCATGCACCTAAATTGTATTTTATCCAATGACTGTTTCATGTCAAGGCCATAACCTGCTGGGAGGGACTGGAAGTCACCTTCTGGGGAGTGCCCTGCTAAACTGTGGTCCCTTTTTGGGTGCTTCTTTTTTAGCTTAAACAACCTTGAATTTTCTAGAGAAAGAAATTGCGTGGGAGGGGAGAGCAGGTCCCCACTCAAGCCAGAGTTGTGATACTGGGAAAGTGTATCTTAGGATCCCCTCTGATCCCAATAATATGGGAATCATTCTCCCACTTAGGGCTGGCCTGTAGCCAAAAAGATGTGGTGGGAATGTGTAGCTCACTTGCATCGTGACTTCTTCCTTTGGGTGCATGTTGGGGCAAGGAATAGTCTGGCTTGGTCCTTGAAAGCGAAGGCCATAGTGAGCTTGCCTTCATGGTGGGAGATTTCTTCTACACAGATCTGCAGCCTGGGAGGTATCTCCCTGCTGCCTGAGGGCTGGGTGTGGCGAGCCATGGTTCCTGCTCTGGTTTGGTAACAAAACTGCTGTCCTAGCTGCAGGACACCTTGTCCCTCTGAGAGGTCTCTGTCCCTAGCTCAGCTGCTTGTCTGATCTTTCCCTACCTTGTTATTGCAAGAGATCCTGATCAAAGTGCATCCTTTTCCATGTCAGTTGAGATTCACTTAGAGGCGTAGGTTAGTGTGTGGTGAGCAGTGAAGTCAGCAGAGCTGAAGAAGCAGCAGTTGGTGGGGCAGGGGACATGCTGTCCTTTTCACCCATGGCAGTGGCTGCTGGGGGGAGTTCACTTTCCAAGGAGGGCCAGGCTCCTTACAGACAGCACTGTCCTTGGTGTTGCTTGTTGGCTACTTGTCTCAGCACCCTGCCTGGCTACCAGGGTTCTCAGAGTGAGCCCCTTGCAGAGTCAAGCATGGCTCTGGCAGCCCGGCACCTCCACATGTGCAGTAGAGGGCTGTTTTGGGTGTAGTCTTTGATTCAGCTCCTGCCTGAGCTGCATTCCTTACTCCCTCAAGGAGCCAGTATTGCAGCCTGCCATTTCCTGTTTCAGATCCTGACTTGCCTGGTCTGTGTTAGAAGTATAGCGGGGTGATGACGGTACAGCACTGGGCTTTTCTGGAGTCCCTGGGACACTTGTAGACTACTTGTACAGGGTTGGTGAAAGGTAAACATTTGTTAGGGGACTTAAATTCACTGTATAAGAGTCTGCAGCACCACTGGAAATACTTGAAGGTTAAAAAAGGTTGGAAATTGTTAGCAAATAATGGAACACAAGGAACTTCATAAGTCAGTTCATGAAAGCTGCTGGTCCTGCACACATCAGGTCCCTATCATGGCAGCCATGAACAACTCCCACTTTTATCTTGAAGTCTTTGGCTGCCTGTTGGAAGGCTGCGCTGAGCCTCACAGCTCTGATCATTAGAAATCTCCTGACTGTTTCAGTACTAAATGTATTTTATGGCCAGCCTGCACACATTTGTTCTGTGCCCACATTGTCCTTTAACTTAAATGGCTCTTCTTCTTCTCTCATGTTTACTCTCTGGATGTATTTATAGACAGCAAACATAACCCCTCTGAGCTAAGACTAAACAGGCCAAATCTTTTCTTCGTCTTTCTTTTTTCTTTTTTTTTCTCTTTTTCTTTGTATTAAAAACTCTTTCTACTCTGCAGTCTAAGTTCATTCTTAAGCACATAATCAGGACAGTATGCTGCATCTTTCATGGTCTTACTGAGGCCTTGGATGATGGTATTACAACTTCCTCATCTCTAGTGGAAAGTCCTTGCCTAATTATCCTAGAATTTGTGATTGCTTTTTGCCCAGGTCCTTCCCATAGGAGGCTATATCCATACCTAGTAGCACCTCATTCTTTGTCCTCCATTGTTGTTCCCAGCTGTGGGCCTGCCAGTTGGTGGCACTGATGACCTTACCCCTTGTTTGACTGATTTTTTTACCCAATTTCTGTCATTCCAGTTCTCAAGGTAATTCAGCTTTTGCCTTTCTGATATTTTGAACCTCCTCTGTGTTGACAATACCATTGTGCCTTGTTCTCCTTAAAGAACCTTATTTGTTACGTTCACTCTACAACCTGCTGTTGCCTCCTTCTTAGCAAGCTCCTTCCTCACTTTTCAGCTCTTGTACCCATTTCCACCAGCTTAACAGTTAGCTTCCCACATAATGCCGTTTCAAATGCTTCACTGAAGTGTGGAGGGAGAGAATGTTAGGGATACCACCAAAGGAGAGTGGAGTGTTCAAACTCTGTGAGACTTATGCTGTGTTTTATCTCTGCTTATTTAAAAATATGTCTTTCATTACCTTCCCAACCTCCACTCCCCCACCCCCCCAACTTGTTCTGGTGCCTGGTATAGATCTGAATAACATACCCAGGCTTCTTCTTACTGTATTTCAGATGGGGCAAATGTATGTTTAAATTTGTTTTTCTCCACCATATTCCAATTTTTTGTTATATGATGATTATTCCTCTCCCCCCTCCGCCCCCTTCTAGGTTTGCATCTGCTGGTCCTCCTGTAATGCTAGGTTGGACCTGTCCATGCATCTCAATTTGAGTCTGTGAAGCTTTGTGAGTTTAGACTCCACTTTGAGTGAGATAGCTTCCATGGGCTGCCCTGCCTTTGCTCTAGGCTTGGCACCATCTTCATAGAAATCTTGGCAGGGCATTCATGCAGGATGCTCCAAAGCACTTTTTCTTTCCCTTCCCTTCCCTTCCCTTCCCTTCCCTTCCCTTCTCCTCGTCTCCCTTTCTCTCTCTCTTCTGCTTACTGCCTAGCACCTCAATATTTTATTTCCTTATCTTCCTATCTATATAACGAGCAGGCTATTTTTTATGTTAATCTTTTGTGCACTGTAGAGTACTGTAGTGCACTGTAGTGCACTCTGCTTGACTCTTGGTAATTGTCACCTTGCTCTCCAACTCTTGACCATATTTGTGGGTGAGGTCTTCTTCCATTCTTGCTCTTTTGCTTCCGTGTCATGTGCTTCATTTCACCCTCTTCTCTTCATCATGGCTTGCTCCTGGCTGACTGCTAGTGCTCTTGTCTTCAGGATTTTTTCCTCTGGTGACAGATTTTTTTTTTTTTTTTAACAGAGTCCTCTCTCATATAAACCTGCCCCTCTCTGATTTAGAGGTGGATTTCCAGTTCTCTCCCTTATCATTCTTCTGTCTTTTCTATATTGTTTTTTCCTACATACAGCTTTTCTTTCTCTCCCTTCCCCTTCCCCTTCCCCTTCCCCTTCC